>JAOTRC010000013.1:2641878-2658884 GCA_027497675.1 Cyprinella lutrensis
GGGAAGTTCTCTTTACGCGCAAATCACTCTCATATTTACTCGTATATTTACGAATGTTTCATGAATGAGACCCATTGCAATTACACAACCCCAGCACATGTTCACTGAACACTCATAAACTCTATTTGCCACTAGTCATTAATCTGTGATACTTAATGAAGTGCTCACAGCCTCGTACACTGTTGAACAATGCTTCCCTGTACGTGGCATCATTTTTCGGAGAGTTTAGCCTTGGGCTTCCAGTGACCTTGAGTGACGCGGACAGCAGGACTCATCAACCATCAGATCTCATGCCTCACTGACCGTCTTTACGCGGAAATCAGTCTGTTCAGGTTAGTCTGGCTGTGAACGTGTCAAGCTGCAAAGAATTGAGTCTCAGAAGATATCTGATTGGCTGATTTTGTAACCTTAATTGTAAACCGATTGCTCATATCTCTTGTTCAAGGTGTTCTCTTGACAAGACCAGCATGTTTAAAACGGTGTGCCTTATTTGCAGTGCACTACCACCTGAAAGGACACTTAATCACCGTTTGCCTGTAATGTTGTTTTGCCTTTCTAATAACACATTTGCATTGCTTATTTAAAGTTGTCTATAACTTTTGAATTATTCATAACTCTTATCTCTGAAATCACTTTTAATGAGGCGTTCTAATTAGATGGATTTTGCATCTTTCATCTGGTGTTATGTGCTGTATGCATGCAAGATTTTTATGTGTGGGCTGTTTTGTTTCTTTAAGTAAGACATAAAACACTTAAACTAAGTTTTAATAAAACATGAATTTCATTAACAATAGGTTCGGACATGTTGCATCCAATGAGTCATTAAAAAACAGAGCTGGAAAAAGCAAATTGTGCATTTGTGCTGCTCTGGAGAATGATGGAAAACGTAGTTTGGTCCCAAAAGCATGTTTCATCACGAGCTAGATCAATGACTATTATTTTCTGTCTATAGCTGTTCTTCACCAACTGACAGACTTGAAAACTAACCCATTTTCACCTCACGTTAAGACGGATTGTACACGGTTGTGGCTGTGATGGTGAGAAAAATAGAAATCTGGAGGACAGCACTGACAGCTCAGGAATCTCAGTGATGCTTTTATATGCGTCTTTGCAGAGAGACCCACTTCTGACATGACTGGATGCTTTATGATGAATTGTTTTGCTTGTCTGTGTACAGTAGGTGGGATTGTTGTCGGTCAGGTTTTAACAAACCGTCATTGATCTAAAGAGCCAATAATAACTGTTCACAGTTTACAATTCTGACTTTAATTAAATGCAGAATATTGAAAGCATTGGTGTTATCTAGGCATACAGTATCATTCATAACATACACTCTTAGAAGAAAAGGTTCTATATAGAACTTTAAAAGGTTCTAAAGCGCTACGTATTTGGAATCCCTAAAATTTTCTATATCAAAATTGAAGATATGGGGGTTAGAAAATGTATATATTTATATCATTTTATGTAGTTAATCAATATACCACGAAGAGAGCCATTTCAGATTTTCTCCTCCAAAAATCAGCATGATTAAAATGTGATTAAGTTTAATAAACAATAATATAATTACAACTACAAAATATTGGAGAATAATGTAATATATGAATGAAAAATAGCCTAAAAAGAACCTTTGTGCCAAACGGGTTCTTTATTGTCATTATTGAACCTTTTTTAGCATAAAATGTCAATTGGAGTTGAGTAAAGAACCCTATGCTACATATATAGAACCCTTTTTTCTAAGAGTGATAGTACTTAAATCCACTTAATATAAAGTGGGACCCAATTTTCTTTTGGAACATGTGTTTTGACAACAAAATATCTTCAGTTTCAGCAATTCTCTTTTAATACTTGTGCAAACGCATAGTGTGTCTCGCGACTAAAATCTATCAATAGCACTGCAAACTCCAGTGAACATTTTAACCTCTTTGTGAAGTCCTGAATTCACTCGAGTCTACCATCAACACTATTACGACCAGAAAGGGTTAAGCCTTCCATTTAAATTTCCCAGACCTTGCCTACCCTTTTTTTCTATCGCCGTTTATGGAGTGAATACTTCCATTAAATTGGATTTTGGGCCTCAAGGGACCGACAGCCACTAAGGTATCTGTTGTGAGATGTGAATTTCACCAGACAAGCAAAAAGCATTTCATTTTTAATAACTTCGCTATTTGCTCTGCTTAAGCTTCATTGCTTCTCCAGCCAATCATGACTCTTTTTTTTTTAGCCACAGCAAATAGGTTGATGACCCCATCTCAAACATTGCAGTGTTTAGACAATCTTCAACGAAACATATGGAAATGTCTGGGCTCAGTTGATTCCCCAATGCAATTAACGAGTCCCAGAGCGTCGATAGTTTTTTTTTTTGTTGCAATATAGATTGTATGAATATTGTTTGACAGATCTGTCTTCATTTAACTGAAATTATCACTGATGCACTGTCATGTTGACAACTCTGATAAATGTAACAAAATGTGACTTTTATTTGTATTATAATGACATAAAAGCCAATTTACAGTCTGCACGCTAAATATCACATCTATGATAATCTTCAGTCAATGCAAAAAGGTTGTTTTCAATCAGTTAGACCTTGTACGTCCTTTCAAAATAGTGGTGATAACTCTTCCTTCATCTCAGGTAGCTTTGTTGGACATAATTGATGACTGTTAACGCTGGCTTTGTCTGCTTTTGAAAATGACCATTGTTTCCTGTTCAGTGGAACGGTTTCACAGTCCCAGGTGAACAAATATTAACATGTTTTCACATGCATCCATTTTCTCATTTTGAATTGTAAAGCTTGCAAACCTGTGATAAGGCTAACAAAACACTAAGCCATTTATTCTGGCTTATTTAAACAAATTCCTCTCGCCAGTACTATGGTCTTTAAAGCTTGAGTTGATTAATTAAGTCATGAAACCTTGTAGGAATTGTGAGGTGAACATAACTGGGGGACAATGCATTCGAGATAATACTAATTTGGTGTGAGCGCTACTTTATGATGATGTATGAGGGAAAAGCTCATGGTTAGGAAGTAAATGATGAGAACAAAAACATGATTCGATATGTATGCATTCAGTTTCTTCAATGTTTCTTCCACAAGCTGAGAGTCTCGTCAGTCCACGATTAATTTCACCAGACTACATGTTCTCCTGTCCGAAATGATCATTTCAAATAAAATCCAGTACAAAGTCACCGAAGATCATTGAAACTGCAGATAAGTGGTCCATCTGACCAGCAGTGACAGTGATGCCGTTAATCAGCAGTCCTCTAAGCAAATTAAGTTGTCAGTAATGGTATTATGCATTATAAATATGCATCAATAGTTACTTTTCATCCAATTTAACTGCTCACTTTGGCTTGTAGTGATTGTGCTTGTTGATGTTCTGGTCTTAATTTAATGTTCCCTCTGTGGGCATTCAACAAAAATGTGCAGAATTGCTTGCAGGAAACATTTGAGCAAAGTTGCATGGCCCTAAAGCCTTGAGAGAATGAGTTCAGTCTGAATTAAATAATCAAAAATTAAAACTCATTTAAACTCATTCTCTCGTTTTTACTTTTTTTGTCTCCACACACTTAAATTACATGGGAAAAGTACTTTTTGATAATAACATGGATCTAAAAAAAACTGTGTGGCCAATTCTGATGAACAGATTAAAATGTATTTATACTCCCTTAACTCCTGAATTTATATGTATATATAAAAACAATGTTTTAAGTGTTTTTTTGCCTTTAAGTAGATAGTAAATAATGTTGAGATTATCAATTTCACTTTTGCACAACAAATAAATCAAAATTTTAGTATGTTGCAAATTTGCAACAGCGGGCATAATGGTCAATTTGGTATGTTGCAAATGTTCCTGACCGGTGTAATCCTCGTGCGCAAACAGGAAATAAGTCCGTCACTTTGCGGTCCCACTAGAAACAAGTGCTTGTCAAAGCTCCTAGGTCCGTAACGAATATGCACTATTCATTATGGAATAGCTGAACATTATCTCGGCTGGTTGACTGAGTCAAATGGTTTGTTGCATATTTGTGACAGTGGGCATTAAGGGGTTAAATGAGATGAAAGATATAGAATGTACTGAATGTTAGTTTGCTTATTGTGCAAGACCATGACTATTCAAGTCAAAATGTCATTTTAACAAGAAAATGAGCTTGTAAACACAGCTCGAGAGCTGTAGTCAAACACACTATATTTGGTATCCAACTATCCAACTACGTTGGTAACGACTGAACATGTGACAGTATTTGCTGAACGATTTGGGAAGCGCACCCCAGAATGGTTGATATTTTTTAAAAGCTAATATCAGAGGAAATAAGACATCAGATATATTTATTCATACTTTCTTTTTTCTTATTTTGACTGGAGTCAATAAATGTGGTTTTGTGTCGATAAAGGTCTTTGCCGTTTTTCTATTTGCTAAGAGGACTGAAGCATTTCTTACCTTGCAAGACAGCACATGCTCCTACAGTGACAGCTTACATCTTACTCTTCTGTCCAAAATGAAGTCTAGCCTTCTGTTGCAGTAGAAGAATTGTCAGATAGATAGACAGACAGACGGAAATATACAATAGCAGCCCAGAAAATTTGATCATGACCGAGACCTGAGCATGTGAAACTGCTGGCAATTTCAGAGAGGCTAGCAATAGCGATGTAGCTTTGAAAGCATGAGATCCCACCCTGCTTTCAGAGTCTCCAAAGCCACGCCTCCTACAAATCACATGACCACTCGAAGCAGAGTCTGCAGTGTTAAATTACCTCATGTCTCAAAGCCAACAGTTTTACAATATTAATGAATGGAAACAACTTAGTGCTTTTTTTTAATTGTACCACCTGACTGCCGCAGATTAATTTCGGCTTTGATAGTGTTGACATAGAAACACATAGAACCTCACAGGTTTCCATCTCGTAATTACAGCATACACACAATCGACATGCATTCACACAGCATCAGCTCATTGTTTTGGTTCAGAAGGAACTGTAAAAGTGGCTGCTGTTTGTTTGTGACTCTCGATGATTCTCGTCTGTCTACAACTCTTCATATTCTTACGGAAAACACTGATGATGCGTGAGGTGTGTGCGAGCAGGTGTGTGGAAGTATGGAAATACATATCGACAGGGAGGTAGGACATTGTATCCCAGTAAACAAATTTAGGTTCTGGGAACGTTCTGGGAACGTTAGTTTTTGGTTCCCAGAACATTTCTAGAACTTTCAGGGAACGTTCCCGGAACATTCTCCTTATAAAAATGGAACCTAAAAATAACCTACATGGAACGTTCATATAACGTGCGGTTATATGAAAAAAAAACTAACCTCATGGGGCCATTCGGGAACGTTAGGGGAATGTTCTGTGTTTTGCATTCGAACCAAATGCAATGTTTGTATGAATGTTTGGTAACACTTTTTTTCGATAGTCCACTTTAGACATTCTAATATAAGTAACTTGTCAAGTACATGTCAACTAACTTTCATTAGTAGGGCTGGATATTGACAAAAATTTCACAATTCGATTTGATTTCGATTCACAAGCTTGCAATTCGATTCGATTTCGATTCGGATTCGATTCAATATTGATTATTTTGGATATCAGTTACAATAAATGGCAAATTTTCTCAAGGAAATCAAATGCCACAGCGCCAAAACGTTATTTATATTTTTGAATTTCTAAAGAAAATGGACGTAATTTGAAAATTGAGACTTTGTTTCATATCAATAGTAACAAAGGACAAAGATTATTGCGATTTTTTGGATGCGCGCAGCCGCGATACAATGTCACATTCATTCAAATGAAACAGGATGACTAATCGATTCTTGAGACTTAAGAATCGATATCGGTTCTTAAAAATGAGAATCGATTAATATCGAGAAATCGATATTTATTACTCAGCCCTAGTAAGCGGGAATGCAATTCATTTGCTTATTGTAACCAATTGCAGTAGATGCAAATAATAATATGTAATTCTTTTTTTTTTTTCCAAATGTAACAAACGGTTGTAAAAATGCTGTCATTATAAAAGGTTTCTAGTGTCAATGTATTGCTCGTTTTTTCTGTATACATTTCATGTTGTGACACTTCTCTTCTCTCTTGATCGAACAGAGAATGCTACTACGTCAGAGCGGCCAAAGTGTCAAGCTTCCCTGTGTTTGATTAGTGTCCTTGACAGGGCGGCCAGAGCTTTTTACAGCTCAAGTCGGTGGCGTTGTGAATGTACAGTAATAATAGTAGTGAATCATGTTACATCGCATTGATAACTGCTTATATATATCTTTAATGAATGTTATTGTTGGCGTACCGTGCATTGGCAAAGATACGTATAGTGATGCCTATCACATCAGCCTCAGTTATGGAGATGCTCATCCCTAGTGTACAGTAAACCTAAGTTGGAATTAAAAGAAAAAAAAAGAAAACGGAGTTGCACAACGTGCTCTGTGCCTCAGTTACAGTTAAGGTGCCGATAGTCATTGACAAGTCACAGTATCAGCCTTTTTGAAGGGGCTTTAAAAGCAGGTGGAGACCAAGTGATGACAGAGTCTGTCCGGTGTTTCCAGTATGGCCTTATTAGCCATAGTCCCTCCCTTTTATCTCATGTTGAGGGCTTTGAAGTAAGCTGTCTGTTTTCTGTTTGCAGTCTGATGTTGCAGACCTTGCCATGTGCTCCCAGGATCAGCAGTGGTCTTAATATCCCTCCAGCTTCAGTCTATATTGTCTCTTGGCCCATCTCATTGATCTACACAGGTCATATCTGGCCTTTTTGTAGTCCTCAGTCTCACCTGAGACGCATGCAGCAGAGTATGAACCACAGTTCAGTTTTTCCAGGGTTTGTTGTTGGAGTAGGTCTTGCAGCAGGTCTTGCAGCAGGTCTAACAGCGTTTTGGGGATAATTTCATCAGTGTATTTGCGAATGTAGACAGTCACAGCTGCAGCATATTCCTTAGGTCAAGTCACATTTATTTATATAGCACTTTTTACAATACAGATTGTATCAAAGCAGCTTCACAGTGATTACATGAAAATAATTCAACACAGATCAATAATATTGTCGTTATCCACTGGGCCGTGCTGCCTAGTTCAATGTGAACTAGTGAAACAACTGAAACCAGCGCTATTTTGTTCTCTATTTGTTGTTACTGACCGAGAAAACGCTTCAGGTGAACGAATCCGAATCGTTTCAGATCATTATGCACACGCGTTTGGCCAATTCATGAAAAGGAAATAATCAACAGTCGACAGAAATGCGGGACGCACATAAGAACTGCTGAAATAACCAGACTATAAACTTTTCTCTCAGGTCAGTTGGAGCGCTCATGGAACACACAGTGTGCGTAAAGTCGTCCAGCAAGTCTATAGTGTGTTTTGTGTGTGCTAGGCCAAAGAGATGTGTTTTTAGTCTAGATTTGAACTGACAGATGGAGTCTGCTTCCCGGAGAATGTTAGGAAGATTTTTCCAGAGTTTTGGTGCTAAATAGGAAAAGGATCTACCGCCTGCAGTCGATTTTGATATTCTAGGTATTATCAACTGGACGGAGCTAAACTATTGTCCACAGTACAATCCCTTCCTAGAGCAGGAGTTTTATGCCGCTTTTCCACTGCATGGTCCGGCTCACTTTAAATGGTCCCACCTCTGTTGAGGTTCCAAGCATACCGTAACGATACTAAAATGTGATGTGAACACTGCAGATCACTGATTGTTCGGACAGAAGTGAGACATCAAACCAACCCGCTAGATTTAAATGGCCAGTAACAGCCACTGCTGTAGCACCTGTTTTAAAACTAATTTGATTTTAACAGATTTAGAACATCGATTCCTCATTCATAATTGAAATGGATGACTGATATGAAGATGTCAAATAATACCAGACATAAGAACTGAAAACAAAAAGAAATTTGCGAAAAAGAAAGTTCTTCGCGTTTCTGTTCATTCTTCTTCCTCAAAGGAAAGCTCATGTGTTAATGTTACTTTGGTAGGATACTCTCTGAGGTTGCGTTGAGTAGTTAAAATCACCAGCAATGATGAAGTATGGCATCTGGGTGTGCAGTCTCCAGCTTGCTGATGAGGTCCTGTAGCATCCCCATCGCAGTCATGTGATCAGGCCGTGGCGGAATGTAAAAAGCAAGCAGAGGCAAAGCGCTGAACTAGCCAGGGGTGTGTTTCCGGTACAACTTTGTAACTCGCTGCTTCACTACCATAGAACGATGCATTGTTGGAGAAATGTACTAGCTAGTCACTGTTTCTCGAAATCAATTGTCGCAAAGTATCGTTCAATGTTGTTGTCGCACGTGGTGGAGTAATAACTACTTTTAATGAAACTGTTTGAGATCCAATTAACGCTAGATTTTGTCATATAAATTACAGACATGTCATCTGAGGACTATTAAGCCTTTTACGCTTGTCCTTCGGACAAGTAAATCTGCCATTCATTTGTCTGAGTAAAAAAGTTGTTTTTTCGGATTTTTTATTTTTATTTTGTGCGTTGATTTATTCTGAAACAATATTCTCATCAGTGTTCAATGATCTTTGATATTTACATCACATTATTTTAATATCTGCACCTTTAAAGCGGCATCCCCTCACCCAATATTATTAAATGTATGCTTCATCTTTCAATTTAAATTCTTAAATTTGATCAATAAATTCAATTATTTAGAATAATAAGACATTATGGGCTGTTACCCTAGGGGCTGATCAAATTAAAACATTTACACTGAAAAATTACAATTGCATAAAATAATGTTATGAAATTTATTTAAATTTACATAAGAAACTTGGAAAAAATGATAACTTTTAAACA
Source organism: Cyprinella lutrensis (assembly GCA_027497675.1). Classification (NCBI taxonomy): domain Eukaryota; kingdom Metazoa; phylum Chordata; class Actinopteri; order Cypriniformes; family Leuciscidae; genus Cyprinella; species Cyprinella lutrensis. Next base: position 2,650,665 of record JAOTRC010000013.1, read on the forward strand.
TTTAACACTAAATCGCCAGTAGGTTGTGCTAGGCGACCGTCTTAATGAGTGAGTCATTGACTCATTCATTCAAACGATTCGTTCAAACGGCTGATCATTCAAGAATGAGACAGATGTTTATGAATGGGTCTTTGAATCTTTGACTCAATCGATTCATTCAAAATGCTGAATCATTCAGTGATGAAAACAAGTCGAGTGTTCCTGTGACATGTGCCGTGGTTCTGTCGTGATTATTGTTTGGAACTATTTTCGCTGCTGAAACAAAAACAGCCAATATTGCATCTAAAAGGTAAGTGATTTAATTTTTACTGTTTATTGAACTGTTGTAGGGAATCAATGTCACATTTTCAATCGTGATGGTGTTCAGAAAAAATAATTAAGGTTGTTTAACATATGTTAGAATTATAAACTCTATTTAGATTTTTATAGGCAGTAGCCTATGTTAACTGAGTGTGTTCTGCGCTCATTTGTGTAGATTTCTGCTCGACAGGCAGCGTGAACATCAACAGTGTAACCTCACCGTCAGTAATAGTCAACAACACTGACAGTAATGCAGCGCAGTATGAAAGAGTTCGGCTTAAGTTTAACAACCTATGAAACTAATACTGAACAATATGAAACTAAAACAACATAAGCTTAATTTAAAATGTCTTAGGAACTACATGCAGGATATTTAGAGGTGGATAAACGCAATTGAGAGGTGGATAAACGCACTTTGGAGGTGGGTAAACGCTATTTCCGAATTTGGGAGGTGCGTAAACGGCTTTTATGTGCGTTTAGCCTCCACTACATCCCTGATCATAGTCCTGAAACTGCAGCCTCGGTTGTGTTCTCTCTATGGCTCTGGGAAACGGTTGAAGAGCCGACCAATCAAAAGTTCTCAGCATGAATATGGTTAAATACTTGTTAACTACAGTATATATTCATATATATACACTACTATCATTACATATAGAGAAACTAACTTACATTACTTATATATAAGTAATGTAAGTTAGTTTCTCTGCTTTTCTTTTAACATTTGATGCATATTGTTTGTCATAACTAACCAGCGATCAGAAAGCCTGTAGCTTGAATAGGATCGAATCAATGTTCATTCTACAAATGGCAGATCTGGTTATTATGAAATGATGAACAGGCATTCTTGCATCTGACTGTACAGTGATCATATCACCTTTCTGATCTAATAACCATTATTGTCAATTCTCAGTACTGCTTCTGTCTGGTTTAGTGAAGTGATGATATGTTAAATCATGTGCTATACTTGAGATATCCTATCACTGATCTAATAACCAGTATAACAGAAGGCATATTTAAAATGAAAGATTACATCGTTATGAATTAATTGTATATTGATAAACATATATTGATACACATGACTCTGGCAATAAAAGAAAACATTCTGTTTGATTTATTGACTCATTTGCTTCATGAACCGATTCATTGATTCATTGATTCTTACAAAAGTTTTACCTTTCACTAAACATATTTAGATATATTGAAAACGTCATCCATTGTGATTTCCTGTATATCTAAATATGTTTAGATCTTCACAGTGAAAGGTAAAACTTCCGAAATCTTTGTGTAAACAATGAGTGACGTTGACGCTTCCGTCAGATGGACATGGTTCAGTTGGAGATTGGACAACTGATTCAGATCACTTGGATGTGACTGTGGTTACATGAGGTAAAAACAATATAAATACTGTTTGTTTTCTTACACAAACCGCTCGTTTCGTGTTTTAGGCAATCAATGTGTACTTACATTTACGAGTCATTAAATCATGTTTAATTTGGACTTCTCTGTACATGCTCTTTGAGGTGGACCCCATAGACCTCCATTATATGACTGACAGACAACAACGGTTTGACCGAAAAATGTCAAAATTGAAAATACTGTGGAAACAAAGACACAGGTCTACATCTTGGATGCCCTTGTGGTAAGCTAAAACATATCAAAAATTAATTTCAAAGTGAACTAACGATTAATCGCGATTAATCGTTGCCCATCCCTAATTATGATACACTAAAGATCTTTCTTATAGTATCTGTCTAGAAATGTTTTATGCTGTAGATTCAGTAGCACTGATTTGCATATTCTCACGAACAATTTACAGACATTTGGTCTGTTTATGTTTCATAAATGAGGCTTGATGTTACACAGTTTTGCACTAAGCAAATCTTAATAGCCTGATTATTGGTGAACAGCAGGTGTGCTTCTGCTCCACAGTTTCCCACAATATCAGGGAAACACGACTTGGAAAAAACCTCTTTGAAAGCCATCCAACAGTGATTCACATTCTGTAAATACCGAATCCTTTAGTCTTCCTCAAGCCTCCTCTTTTCATCTGCTTTTAATGCAGATGCTGACCACTTCTGAGCGCCCCTGCAGAAATCACCCTAAATATGAGGAGGTGATCCGAGATGCGGCCCACGAGTTAATGAATCATTTTCTTTTCAAAATCCATCATTTTCTGGCCCACTGTCTCAAAGCCGAGTAAACACGGGCAAACGAAGCGCAGCTCGCTTCCAGATGTTTGTTGGAAACTGGTCGCCGAGGCCTTTAAAAAGAACAACCTTGATTTTTTTTCTTTTCTTAACTGTTCTTTATTTTTTTTTTACTGTTATTAAAGTGAACTTAAGGGGGGAAACATCCTCTACATCTCTAAATAAAGCAGCGATGTTGGGTGTATACGTGATCCAAGTCATTTTCATTGTTTCTTCTGGTGATTTCAACACTCTTAGCCCTCAGTGTTTGTTTTAACTCTATAACATGTTTCTATAACTGATTTCCCTGGTCATTATTTGATTTTGCTGATATTTAAACTCCAGATGGATTGAATTATTGACCTCCTTTACTTTCCTAGTGACTCATGGATGCATGTTATTCTAAATAATGAAATAATTTGATTAAATGTAATTATTTATTACATGTTATTTATTGAATGATTTAAGTTAAATTATTTTTGAAGGTTAAATATGAAAATAATATGTAAATAGTATGAAATTAAACCTCAGGATCCATTTACTATTCATCCTCAATTCTGTTGCCCACTTTTCGCGATACATGTTTTATATTATTGTTTATTTCACTCTGAGATATGACACATTTCTATTATGGTTACTGGCAGTGTTTTATGACCTTAACATGACCTTCAAGAGAAATCTCAAGGATTAATTTCTTGCTGGTTCGGCTGCATGCTTAATCGAAGTAAAAACAAAATTGGAAAGTTTGATAGTTTAACGTTTAAAAAAAATAAAGAAAGACAACGCTGTAAAAAAATGTTTTCATGATTTCTAATCACAACCTTTTTTCTTTTGTCAAATCAACTTAAATAATTTATATAGTTCAGATAACATAATATTTTGAGTTTCTGGTGATTAAATCAATCTCCATTGTATTAACTAAATTTTTCCATTTCAACGAACTAAAATTTTAAGGCAACCGGGTTACTTAATTTTTTTAAGTTAAACAAACAATATATATATTTTTTTTACAGCGTATAACTGTTAGTTTTGTTATTTTATGTAAAAAATGTATGATTATTTCTTAAATTCTTGATTTACAGTGAAATATCGTCATTTTTCTTTTTTGTATTTAATAATATATAAATATGTATAGTTAATAAAATAATTATTAGTATTATTGTTATTATTATTTCTACATTTTCTTAAATACTCAAATACTTCTTAAATACTTTTCTTAAATAATATAGCCATAATATATGCACAAACATTGCCCAAATTGTGCAGCCCTACAAAACAAGCTCAACAAAGTGTGTTTTTGTAAATCGCAATCCCAATTAGTATCAATCACACATTTCAAATCGTGCAGCCATACTTGTTGGGTTTAAATTTCTTACTTTGCCAAATAAAAACCCATGCATCAAAGTAAAGTTGTCAGCGGTTGTACAGTTGCAATAGTGTTACAGAAGAAAAGGGATGAGCTGTACTCAGCCGTGTCTTTTGATGCGAATCTTCAGTGAAAAGCTTGTTTTAAGCCGAGAGGTCAGGGCAGTCTCGCGTGTGCATTTAGAGCTGTTGAGCTTGACTCCGAGACCCCAATCAATGATTCGCCACAAAACTGAGGTCAAACAATCTCTCAGAGGTGCATATTAGATTCGGCAGGAAGAGCGTGCTTCAAAAAACACTGTGGAAATACTTCTATATTTGCAATCAGTAATCCAGGAGAACTCGGTTCCCAGTTCTCACAGAGAGCCTAATTTATCATTTAGCAAGAGAGCTCCCTTTCACAGTTGCTTTTTTTTTAATTATTTTTGGCAGCAGGCAAACAGAAATTTGTCTCTTGATTATAACAATTGCTCCCTCGTGGATTATGATGGATTATGGATACGTACACAAGAATTAGAATTAGCTTCTCATTGATTGACTGTGAGCTTTAAACTCGTCACATCGATGACCGTGCGCAAACTCATTCTGGCATTTGTAGGCCACATATCATAACACACTCATTTTTATGTAGCTCCCACGAGTCATTGTGAAGGAAAATGCATTCTTTCCGACCGTTTCATCCTGTTTTGTTTACGATGCCGAGATATCCTTGACAACAGTTGGTGAGTTTGCAATGATGAAACGCTCATAGTGTTTTTGAACGTTAATAGACACATCTATTGGAAAACTTTACCCGTTGCTGTTGAAAAGAGACTTTTTATTAGACCTCTGAAGTGAATGCTGTTTGAAGCATTTCTAGAAGTTGAAGTGTAAGTTTGGTCTCGGATGAGAGATCACGTGGCGCTGGGGTTGGCGGCTGAAGGAAATGATGTTTCTAGTGGAGGTTTGGATTAAACATGCAAAGGCAGTACGAGACCGTGACCTTGACATTTCTCAAGCTCAAGTGTCTTTTCTCTTTCTGTCTCTTTTAGAAGATAATTGCCATATTGCTGCAAAGACTGAGGGAATTAAATCTGGGATGGATACATAGGCTACTGCCAAAGAACTTGCAAAACCTTGATGCTGTTATTGAGTATTTTTCTTTGCATTAAGGTTACATTGGTAAGATTAATAAAGTAAGATTAAGAAATGACAACAAACAATACTTTAACAGCATTTATTAATGTTAATGTTAAATACAAATACATTTTTGGCAAATAAAGTTAAATTAAATATCACTAAGTTACTTGAGAATATAATTAATGTAGTTATTGTACTATTTTCCAACATGTTTAAACAATTAATAAAATGTTTTACAGCATTTATTAGTCTATATCAACTTGTTTGTTAGTTTCTGATACCTAATGCATGTTAATGAACTGAACTCTACTGTAAAGTGTAATTACGTAATTACACACTACAATATTGTTCAGAGTTTGTAATAATTACGATATTTTTTATCATTTTAACATGCCAGAAACTATATTATTGTAAAAAGTAAAGTTTCTGAAAGCATTGCAGGAGATCCCATAATAAATAGATTTACAGTAGTAACAATAAATTATATTTTGTTTGATAAGATTAATATCATATTATTAAATATGACGATTATGTCAGGGTTCTGATGTGTTATCTGTATTTGTATCTGTTATCTGTCTTATAACGGTAGTCAGACTCTTTTTATTATCTGTCCTTACTATCTATTTACCTTTTTTATTTATTTAAATTTCTTGCGTCTCTCTATCTATCTTTGGAGTTGCTGTAATAAGTGAATTTACCTGCTTTCGGATCAATAAAGTAAATCTATTCTAATCTGTTTGAGTTACTATAAGTTGTTTTTTCCCTGTCATTTGTCTCCTTGATTGATTAGCTGCATCTGATGTTGTTTTGTTTGATTTGTTCACTTATTTAAGACCTGTGTTTTGTTGAGTTCTTGGTCCTGTCTTGAGTTCTTGATCTTGTCTTATGAAGTTTGGTTGTTCCATTCCCTGCCTCTAATCAAAGAGTTATCTGAGTATTTTTGTTCACTTTCAGTCGAGAATGTCAGACGTTGTCGACGTCGAGTGTGTCGGTTTTCTTCTGGAAGACTCACCCAGTGCTGGTGGTTTCTACAGGGCGAATGCAGCAGTGATCGCGAGCTTTGAGCTCTCAATAATGTTTTAACAGCAACAATTTTCTTAAGGTTTGTGTGTGTTGACGGCTAGTTAGGGGGTGGGAAAAGTGAGTGCTTCACAGTTTCAGTTCACTGTTCAGTGTTGCTGTGGTCGTTACCGTGTGCTCCAGCACTGGTCCTATTTCCTGAAAGAGCAACACGGATGCCTTTGCATCTTTTTCAAGATCCATTCCACCTGTGCATTTCTGGATGAAGTCGTTCTCTTTTCCTCAATTCACTATTCACAATTGTTGCATCACGTGTTTGGACTTACAGCATGCTGAAGCAACTTTTTGTGGAGAGTACATGTTCCCATTGCGGGAATATGGCTGTCGCTGTGTTGAGATTGAGACACGCCGTGTGGGATAGGTGATCGAAGGATAGGAATATCTCACCTGGTAACCATTCCCTGTGGGCTCTTCACTCCTCAATCACACCACAGCCGATGGAATTCCTGTTAGACATGCTGGTCCCTCTGTAATGGATCGATCAGCCGTTTCAATATTATTTATAACTTATCTGATAACTTATCTGATATTACTGATAACTTATCCGTTATCAGAGGATAAGTTGTCGATAGCAGCATCGGAGGGTGAGCTGGCCCCTGGAGATGATGTCAGTTCCAGAAATGTCAGCTATGCTGAACCGGGTCGCCCAAGCTGCCGGGCCCGAGTGGAACCCTCCACCGTGTCCCGTTTAGTCTCGATTGGAGGATTGGTATCTTGGGGTGAGCCGCACTGGTTCTCAGCTTGCCGCCCTAGTGCTTTTCTTTCCCAAAATGCATGGAGAGCTTACTAGGTTGTGGACGGCACCTTTCCCTGCCAGAAACTGTGTGAATAGCTTTTCCCCCTTACTACCCTTGTTGGAGGAGCGGTGAAGGGTTGTGAGGCTATCCCTACAGTGGAATGGTCTGTCGCGACACAGGTGCACCTGTCTCCGGCGGCCGCTGCCTTTTGGAGGGATCCTCGTCTCCCCACTAAGGCCTGTGAGTTCTCGTCCATTCCGACAGGCAGAGCTCACAAATCTTGTGGGCAAGCCACCTCATCTTGCATGCCATGGTGTTGCTACAAGTCTGGCCAGGGCACCCATGGGTATGCAAGAGGGTAGCCCAGACCGTGCGCTTATAGGTGAGCACTGCAGTGCTTCTGACTTTGCCCTCTGGGGCACGAGTGGCGTGGCATGAACAATCGGTCTGGCGATGTCCACCTTAGTGGTCCAGGAGCGCCATTGTTGGCTCAGCCTGGTTGAGATGGCGAATACGGACAAGGTTCGGTTCCTGGTCTCCCCAATTTCACAGGTTGGGTAGGTCGGCGACGCAGCAAAGAATTACTTGGCAAAGTTCTCTGCCGCCCAAGTGCAGACGGAGGTCATCCGGCACATCCTGGCCCAGCGGCCCAATCCTGCCACTTCCTCCGAAGTTCCGAATTTAAATCGGTAGCAAAGCTTTTGAAGGATGGCGAGAACTCTGGTGGCAGAAGGGCTTCCAGTCCGATGTTCACAATTATTTCAGGAAGCACGGAAGGGAGGGGGAGGAGATGAGATGCGGAGGAGGGAGGGTCTACTTAGCCTCCGATTTGTTTGAAAATATTCCGAACGTCAACACCCAGGATCGCTTAGAGAACCTTTAAGGCTCTATTAATAAATTAATAAATTATTAATTTCTTAATTAAGAAATTAATAATTTCTAAATTAATTTCTTAATTAATTTCTTAAATTAAATTAATTATTATCTTAATTAATTATCTTAATTAATTTCATAAGGCTCTATTATCTCTATCATAAAAATAAGTTTTATTCAAAAGGTATACATTTATTTCATTAAAAAGTTTGTTTTAATAAACCATGTGTTCAACCAAAAAACCCTATCTGTTTTCATTCATTTTAGGGTCATTGTAGCTTATCAGAATAATAATAAATATAGCTGCGAGCAGCGATTGCGGGCCCAAGCCGGTGGCACCGCAACCCTGTTGCCTTTAGTTACCTAAAGAAACCGGGATGGCGGTACCACCGGCTTTGGTGCTTTTAGGGTCATTCTACATGACGTGCAAAAACGTAACCCCCGCTTTGACTGTCAAAAAGAAGTGTGCTGAAGAGCTTGCATCAGTGAAGGCTCTGCAAAAGTGCGGATCGAGGGCACATTTTAACCACAAAGTATGCATGAGCAACCTTCTGAAAGGT
>JAOTRC010000013.1:2983331-2993659 GCA_027497675.1 Cyprinella lutrensis
CCCACATATATTATGTAAACACAAACTTTTATTTTGGATGCGATTAATCGCGATTAATTGTTTTGACAGCCCTACTTTTAAGTAATTAATTTGGTTGATTTTTTTAATTTAATTAATAATTTTGATTATAATCTGTTGCCTCAATTCTATTGATTACATTTAACATATTCAGTCGTGTTAATTTTTATAGTGTAAGGCATAAAGCCATATCATGGTTTCGATTTTAGTTTGTTGGCAAAATATAACGCTAGAGACTTTTATGTTAGGTTATACATTTTACATCTCATATGTGTTAGGAAAAGGGAGAAGAGAGAGTTCGGCAAAAGGCGGATTCGAACTCAGTCGAGCGCATCAAAAGCTGCATTCACACACTTCACGCGACCTAAGCTACTTTGTGACCGGCGACTTTTTGCTAAAAAGACAGGCACTTAGTGCAAATATACACTCCATTATCTAAAATCTCAAAAAAAAAAAAATTCTTTTTTTTTCCTTCCTATGAAGTGGCAATGTCCATGCGCTCCATTATGTACACACAAACACACTCTCACACACACAGTATCAACAACTTAGCCTATGGTAATATCCTGAGAGAAACAACAAAATAAATCAATTTCAATTAATTATTCCATATTGCAACATACTGTGGTGATACATAGGTTAATGAAGCATTTCTAACATGTCTTCTTCTGAGTTCAGCGTGTTATGTGCAAAAATAACCTCAGCTCTGAAACTGTAATTTCATCTGCACTTTAGCTGTCCCTGCTACACAGATGAGGGCAGTGTGAAGGCTGTAACCTGTTAATATAGGAACCAAAATAAATATGCAGTGCTTACGTGTGGTGTGAAACAGGACTAATAATATTCATATTCATGAACATCCATCTGGCCATGAATACAAATTGTTTAAAGTCTATACAGTGGATATATCCAGCATGCACTGTTAACGGCTGTTGCTTTTAGCTTTGATTTCTTAAGAAGTCTATTGGCCTGTTCGTAACAAACGTTCGAGACACCATATGGTCTATGCGTATTTAGATGCCACAGCATCACACATCATTGACAGCCCTTGAGAAAATGAAACTTAAGAAGTGGTTGTGTGATATTTTGAGTATTGGTACGGTTTTAGAGTTCAATGGAAGCGATGAATTGTTCTCGGCTTTGACTTGCATTTCTGTATGCCTCACTCGCACATAATCGGGATGGGTTTTCAAAAAGAACGCGAAAGGCTCTTGGGTGTGCAAAAATAGGTCATTACAGACTAATACATTCTGACGACAATAAAACAGACGAGGGTGGATCTAATTTTGTGTCAACATCAAAACAGAAATGAAACAATGCTATTGTTGAAAGGAGGTCCAGCCATGTGGTGCCGCTTATGAAATGCCAAGTCTATTTTAAAAACTCTGCAGCTTCTTTGACACAGCAGGGGTAGACAAAGTGTGACTGTGGAAAAAGCTGACTGACAGCAAGCTACGAAGAGAAATCTAGTTTCCCAGAACCGTAAAGACACCCTAGCTGTGTTTACTGTGAGTTTAATGAGAGAAACACGCAGTATAGCACATTCATCTCCTGAACTCTTAGGTATTACCTAATTGCATAGGCAGTGAGGAAACATTATGGCATGTTTCTATCATCTTTATTTGCTAAATGTATTTCCGAACACTCTTGAAGTGATCATGGCTTCAGCGAAGCCCTTTGGCAGTGCACTAATAAGTGATCGCTTCCAAGCACTGTGTTTCAATTAATAGAATAGACGACTGACAGACTGAATGTTCTTTATCAGTAATTATTCTCAGCAGGAGCTTCTCAAGGGCAGACATGAACACACAAATACACTTATACTAGCACACATGCATATTTGGAAAACTGACAAAATTTTTGCTAATCACTGCTTATGGGAATTATTAGTTTGCTGAATAATAACATATATTGGAAAATAAAAATTTCAGTTTCTGAATGCAGATACAGTGCTTCAGCCATACTAAAACAACCGCTATGTTCTGTTTGCAATCACATTCGATAGGGCGCAGCTGATTGGTTCCTGCTGTATCAGTAGCCAATGAGATCACTGCTCAACCTTCAAATACTTGGTTAGCATTTTCTGTAGAGTCAAATGTATCAACATTATCATATCCATTACCATGCCAAACACTCTGACAGTTTTCATGACAGAACTACTCTCAAGCCAACAGTCAACATTCAGTTTGTATTAGCAAGCTTTGTTTACCGAGTTACAAATTACAGTCAAATTTTATTTGTAATTCTGCATCAGTTCAAATTCAAACGGCATTCTCAAGTCACTTCTGAATTTTGCACAACCCTGCAATATACGAATGAAGAATGAATCGATAATTATGCCAACACATTCTCAACCTAGAGCGTCATATAGTGACGCTTTTGACAATGTGTCTAAATCTGAAACCCTTTAGCGCCAATATAACATTGGTAGGTTTAGATCTGGGGTAGGGTTAGGGTTAGACCACTAGGAGGCGACTTCTGGCCCATATATATATATATATATATATATATGCGTCTCATATTGACGTAAATGGGTGCCATGTGCAGTGGATGTATACGCATTGGCAAAAGCGTCAGTATATGAGCGCCTTGGGATGAGAACGGGCTGGCCGTGTATATGATAGGGCCTTATGTCTGTGATGTACCGGTGCTAAATCCAAGAGGTGAACTTCTATCTGTTAGCCCCAGTCTTTCTAAACCACATTCAGTTTCATGTGTGAGAGAAGCTGGATGCTTTCCAGAGGCTCACAGCTGTAATCTCCAGCTTATCTCACTGTACACAACAGGCTTTAGTGTTCCATGTCTAGCTCTTTGGCCTTTAATGTCTGTGATTAAATATTTACATTCAAAAAGGGTTTGCTGTTCATAAGAGTTTGAATCCGAACTAGGTGCCGTCTGATATTAAATATTGCGAGTGAGACAATGACTTCTGTTTTTCGACTTGATTTGGAACACGCTTCGATGGCATTTCCAACCCCTGCACTCTGAGTGTTTCAGCCTGGTTCCTGTGGGATAGGGCAGGGCCCGGGCCCGGGCCCAGGTGACATGTACGAAGCGACCAAGTGAGACGTGAAGGATTTCTGTGACTTCAATAGTGCAGTGAGCTGTTCTCCCCAGTGCAGAGATGCCACCTAACAGTTGGGCCCACTTACCCATGCGGCAATTCAGCTGACAGCTCAATTTAAGCTCTGCGGTTTAGTGCTCCTCACCCACAGCAAAGATGCTTTTAAAGGTTTTGATTTGAGTTGTTGTTGTTTTCTGAGTTTCTTGCAATATGCCAAAGTGTTGAAAAGATGCTGCATGTTCTTCTTGTTTTGGCTTGTTCGCCATCAGCTTTATTACCTTTATTGTCCTTTTTGACTTTCATTAGTGAGTGTAATAAAAATAAATGTTATTTTTTTAAATTGTATACATTTATTTAAACATTTGACTATTCTATTTTAATTTTAAGTTTCAATGCAATGTGTTTATATGCTGTTATATTTATTCATATTTTGACATTTCATTTTATTTTTATTTCAAGGTTTAGCCCTTTTGTTATTTGCTTTTGTCATCTTTATTAGTTTTTTCTTAATATTCATATTTAACTTTAATTTATTTTATTTCAGTTTTAGTAATTTGCTTTAAAAAAGTTAATTACCAAGGCACCATTTCTATTTTAATTTAATTTATTTTTAATTTAATTTAATTTTAATTTAATTTAATTTATTAAAAACAATTGTTTTTATAATTTTAGTTAACAACAGCACCAATGTCTATATGGCCATATCGTCCCTGTCTTAAATTACAGTTCACCCCAAAAAATTTTTTAATCAGTTCACTCATTTACAATTTTTTTCACCTTCTTGTTCAAAAACGGATTCTTCCATCCTTTCAACACAGAAGTAGATGTTCAGCAGAGTGGTGACCCTGCTTTCTTCCATACAATGTAATTGAATGGGTACTTTCAAGTCCATAAAGCTTATCATTAAAGTTATCATTAAAGCTGCATGACCCATTCACTGTATTCAGAGTCTTAAAAAATTCGATAGCTTGTTTTGAGAAACAAAGTCGTTATTTAGGAATTATTAAAATATTGCTTGACAGTCCTGGTCACCATTAACTTTCACTCTATGGAGTGGAAGTTAATGATCAACCAGGACACTGTGCTGAACATCTCCTTTTGTGTTCCACAAGACAGAAAGTCAAACAGGTTCCAAAAGACACAAGAGTGTGGTAATAAAGATTGCACTGTCACATTTTAAGTACACTTTAGGATAGTAGGAGGAATTCATTGTACTAGCTCGTAGCTTTTTCTTTGGAAGAAGAGTGGAGAAACAATTTTTCATCCAGCATGTTAAAGGGAAAAGCGACGAAAAGACAAGTGACTGGGTGAATGTAAAAGGGGGTGGTGAGTCTCTCTGTTGACGGCGCTGTGCTTTACTTGTTGACTGACTGCAGGCTGTGACACTAATGATCCCACACCTGGTCCTAAAGTTGGGCCTGTGTTTGGCACTGATGGCGGGGGGGCTGCCCATTTGAAACAACCCCCTGTGCCGTTAAGTAATCTGACTGTCAAAGGGGCAAGTCTGATGCTGCCTTCATCAGTCACCAACCGCCACTCGATTATGCAGCTCTGCTTGCTGCCAACACACACGCACACACACAAAGGAACAATGAGCAAGAAGACGAAAGATAAAGTGAGTGTGAAAGAGGGCAAGAAAGATAGGAGTAGATAGAGAGACTGAAAGTGGGGTCACACAGCATAGCTAAAATATGCTGCGCTGACTTCTGATTGGACGATAAGGTGGGAACTTTTAAAGAGACGGAACAATAAATCAAAGTGAGAACGATTGCGTAGCTCAACAGTAGAAAGACTCTCTCGCACTATCTCCACCGTGCTCTTGTCCTATTTAAGAAGGAAGAGATCCACCCAAGATTGAAGGGTTGGGGAATTGGAGAGGTTCCTCCTTTTTGGCTAGAAAACAAGAAGATTTCAACACCCGTAATCAAAAGTGAATTCGCCTCAGAGAGGGGCTCTTTATACCTTTAAAAAATAAATACGATGCAGGTTCCAGTATAACCCCCATTCCCATGAAAGGAAAATAAATGTTAATCATTACTTTCGCCGCCTTTCCATCCTGGTACTCGCAAACAGATATTTCCCAGCCAATGAGATCGCTGAATCATGTTGGCTTGCTTTGTTTCCACCGCAGGTCCTGTTGACAGAGGCATCTGCTGGGTAAATATTGATGGATTTGTCCACTAGAATGTTCCAGAATGGTTTTCTCACTGTCTGCATTATTCAGACCAACAAGGACTGTGCGGCGAGAAGCATAGATGGAGAAATATTTAACCCTTAAGACGAACATTTGTTCAAGCAGTTCAGTCAGACATATCCCACCGTTCCTTTTCTCGCACTAACTTTCTTCGGTTGTCTTTCCTCGCTTATTTATTCAGGAATTAGACCCTGTTTTAAATGACGGAGAGAGTTAGACTGACAATTAACAGGAGAGGGATGTGTTAAAACACTTCAGAGAGGTATGAATATTCAAAATAAACCGCAATGGTTTATGCATGGCAGTCAAATCTCATGTGTCCTTATTAAAGAGGCAGCGACTTTCATATGTCAACCTACAACGGAATGCTGAATTACTCTGACATTCAACAAGCCTGAGAATAGATACGTATGCGGAGCGGTTTTACAAAGCTACAACTTTGAGAAAAGATTCTGATTGAAACATTTGATGAAGGTGATACAAGTTACTGTCAAGCTATTCACTTCTAAGGGCGAGATCAAGAGTCTCACCGCTTTACTCGCAGCTGATTATATTTTCTTAACAGCTTTTTACATCATCTGGATTGAGACCGTTATCAATCACAGCCACTGCTTTTGATCTTAGCGGAGAATAATTAAGAAGGTGGCCGTTTTTAAGAAATGGAGGCTCAAGGATGTTGCACCCATGCCCCATTTTCTATCATCACATGCTATATAATATTCCTCATCATTTTAGATAATATTGGCATTATTAAATTCATTATTACAAATTATGAAATGATTATAAATAGTATATTAATTTAACTTTTTGATCCGCATCAGTTGTGTCCGGTTGTGGTGAAACTGGTAGCTTTGGCTCTCCGAGGGCCTCAAAGCATCGATGCCTTCACACTTCCCTTCTCCAGGCTTTTCATCAGTGCATCACACCATATGTCTTTCCGCAGACCCACTGCATACGCGCCATCTGCTGAGTCTTCCCTCGTTCCGAAAGCCTTCTCACTCGCACCTTGTGTTCACTAGAAACTGACTAGGATTTTAGAATGCCTTATATTTTGGTATTTGTTGTTCATATAATGGCTGTTTGTGTGTGTGTATGTCTGTGTGGTGGTGTTGCATGTTTATTGCTCCCTCTGGTAAACTTGTATACTTGTATAAAAAGGTAACGCTTTAGATTACAGGGTGCAAAGTACTGTGTAATTAAGAGGAATTTACAGTGTACCTATAAAGTACTTACATGCAAGTATAAGGGAACAATATGTAAAGTTTGGGGAATAAACAACCAGGAGAATTAAAAAATAGTTATACTCTAAGTATCATAGAATTAAGGGGTACTTATTCTACTATTACGATACAATAATCTTACATTTGGTAGCAATTTAGCGAGAACATTTACTGCGTACCTTTTTGTAGCAATTGCGTATCAATACATATTGTATAGGCTTTTTAAAAAAGACAGCCTATATCTATGCACTCATAAATAAATAAATAAAAAATAAATTTTTTTGCAGATGTTAAAGATTTTGGGGCTAACATGTTTGCAAGGCAAGAACAAGTTTTAACAATATACTTGTGCATAACTTTATGTCCAATAAGTGACACATTAAAATTCTATACTGTTTTAAATTCTATACTGAATATATAAAATTCTATACTGTTTAAAAAAAAGAGAATAATTAAATGCAACCAATATTTTAGCAATATATTGTGCATTCCATTAAGGAATATAGGAACCATTAAGTTGTAAAGTCAAGTGACAGTTAAATTAAATTAAAAGTGACAGTAGAGACATGTATAATATAAGGAAACCCTGAACTGTTATGTAAAAAAAAAAAAAAAATCTGTTTAAAAAAATCTAGCATTTCGAGATTAAAGTAAAATTTTTTCGATATTAAAATCGAAAATCGAAGTCTTCTGTTGAAGCTGTGTATGTGCTTGCCATTTTCACACATTGCTGCATACACAGACATTCATAATGGTGCATAGCGAGTGTTTCACACTTTGTGTGTGTGTGTTTGGTTTCAACAAATAGAAATTCAACAGGTGCCAATCTACCAGCATTAGGCTACCATTATAGGACGTTATAAAATATACTGGACCGGGAAAACCAACCCGGAAAACACTCTTCAGACTGAATGTAGATATCCAGCTTTATGAATGAATGAGGCATTTATATAGCACTTTCATATGTCTACTAGGCCTACACTCAAACCGCTTTACAATCATATCAGAGAATCTCTCCTCAACCACTAGTCTAGTGGTTATTAAATCTGAGGAAATCACAGGATCTGGCCGAATGATTGGATGCAGAATGCACTTAAAATGTATCCAGGACGTATTTACAGTGAAGAGGGAGACAGAACGGTTACTGTTGTTGTCGACCCAGATAGTGTTGCCTAGACGAGCTCGAAAACACCTCAGAAACACTGCCACTAGCATCTGAGTATACAATTTTGTTGAAAGCTCAGATAAAACTAAGCTACTATTTTGTGTTGATCCATGGCAGTTCGACTTCACAAGTGCATTTCTTTACACACACAGCGCGCTCTGAGCTAATGGACGCACAGTTATGAATGCACACGTTTGTTATGAATGCACACATGCACGTGTCTATGTTTTGACTTTATTCTCGAAATGTTTCGACTTTACTCTCGAAACGTTTCGACTTTACTCTCGAAACGTTTCGACTTTACTCTCGAAACGTTTCGACTTTAATCTGGAAACGTTTCGACTTTAAGCTGTAAGATTTTCGACTTTAATATGGAAACCTTTCGACTTTAATATGGAAACTTTTCGACTTTAATCTCGAAACCTTTCGACTTTAATCTCGAAACTTTTTGACTTTAATCCCGAAACTTTTCAACTTTAATCTCGAAACATTTCGACTTTAATCTGGAAACTTTTCGACTTTAATCTCGAAATGCTAGATTTTTTTTATGTTGCAGTTCAGGGCTTCTGTAGAAAAACAATGTATCAGTGTTTCCCCCAAATATAAAAGGGTTAGTTAACCCCAAAATGAAAATTCTGTCAGTAATTACTCCCCTCCTGTTGTTCCCACCCCATAAGACTTTCGTTCATTTTCGGAACACAATGCGCTGTTACACTACTTGAACTCACTCAAGGCCCACAGAGAAGGGAACCAATAGTTGAATAAAGTCGTTATTTTTTATTTTATTTTTTTGCGCACTAAAAGTATTCTTGTTGCTTGATAAACTTAAGATTGAGCCACTGTAGTCAATCGGACTATTTTAACGAAATCTTTCATAACTTTTGGGCCAGCAAGTTTCAGTCCCTTAAGAAGCCTATGGAGGAGTGATCCAGCTCTCAGATTTAATCGGAAATATCTTAATTTGTGTTCCGAAGATGAATGAAATTCTTACTGGCTTTGAACAACATGACTGTGAATAATTACTAACAACATTTTCATTTTTGTGTGAACAATCCTTTAAGCGGCACAACTGTTTTCATCATTGATAAAAAAATAAGAAATGTTTCTTGAGCATCAGATCAGCATATTAGAAAGATTTCTGAAGAATTGTGTGACACTAAAGTCTGAAATTTCAGCTTTGATATCAGATAAATTTATTACATTTTAAAATATACATTTTAAAATATATTACAATATTGCTGTTTTTACAGTATTTTCGACCCCACACTTTTGAAAGGTACTGTATCATTTAGTTATTCACTTAGCCTTAATTGTAATAATTCAAATGTTGTAGTACTTTATAGTCCCTGCTTGTTACAAATGCTGTATGTGCGTTTGGTTGGTCTAGCTTTTTAAAAATACTTAATGTTTCCTATTCATTATGTATGATAGGTTTTTTTATTTCAGTTTTTCGCATTCTGTCATTCACTTTGAAAAGCTCTGACTGGCATAGAGCTGTTGGTTGGCTGGTCTTCTTGTATTCTCTGATCTGAGATAAAAGAGATTTGTGTTTTTCCCCCCTTAAAAACAAAAGGACAGTGCCAATGGCATCTGTGCCTGTTGCCTGTCCAATAAAAGGAACACGACTGTATGACTGTGTATGTATGCATGTGTGGATGCATGTATGTATATATGTATAACATATTATTCTTAAAAACAAAAATGCACCTTTTTTGCACTGTTTTGCAAGAAAATCTATAGCAATCAATGACTAATGAAATTTGGCTCTAAAAAATACAACAAAACATTTTTTACAGTAACACAGAAAGCTCCACAATTATGGATCATAAAGAATCATAATTGGAGAAATGATTTGTGCAGTGGTTGTAAGAAATGCCTTTCAAATGATTGTACAAATACACACAAAGGGAATACAAGCTGCATTTGAGGGAGCTCACAAATCAAAATGTAATTTTAGTTTGTTGACGGCTCGGCTGCGTTGATATTACACATGGCACATTATCATACCTCACGCCTGCAGACCTCACAGCATTCTACTCGCAGAAGCTGCCACACCATTATTTTGGTGATGTGGCTCTAAATTGCATGTTTTATTAGAGGTATTCTATGGTCCATTGAGCACCAAATTTTGAAGATGAAATGTAGCGGTTTTTTTTGTTCCCTTCATGTACTGGGTTTATTCCGCAGGTTTCATTTTCTTTCAGTGTTCCGTATGCTATATAAAGTTGAAAACGGGTGCTTTCTATCCAGTATTTATAAACCGATTTCATTGCTGCTTATGTTAGAGGTGATGGATTAGTTGACCTCAAAATGAACATTTGCTGATAATTTACCACCTCAATGCCATCCAAGATGTTCAGGTGTTTCTTTCTTCATCAAAAGAAGTCATCATAATCATTTAACTGCTCTTTAAAATAAGTTTAGTGTGATGACATCTCTTTTGACAAAACACACTTGAAGTCATTTAAACTGAGTACTGCCATGATGGGCATCTAGGAGGGTAGAATTATCATTTTTATTAAGCTTGTATATTTAAATTCAGTAATTTCACTTAAATTGCGATGAAGATTACCTATTAATTGTCATTCAAGTGAAACTTGAATATATAAGCTTGATAAAAATGATCATTTTAGAAGAAAATTTCAAATGGCACTTAGAGGCTTTTGC
>JAOTRC010000013.1:2998946-3010978 GCA_027497675.1 Cyprinella lutrensis
AAAGATCATGTTTAATTAATGTTTCTTACAAATGTTTCATGAGGACAGTATTCCCACTTCCACAGCAACAACCAGGCACTGGCAATATCCACTAGCGGTGCTGCATGTTTGATCCAATGTCATTTTACTTTAATAAAGATTTTTTTTTTTTTTTTAGACACGGCCATGAGATTACACTCTGCATACCTGAGTCCTCGTGTGTTTGATCAGGAGAGGCCATGATGGATCTCACTGTTTGCAGATGTGCTTCTGAACAGCATGGAGTTTTCTAATAACCAGTGGTTCATTGTTTTTCATTTATAGCATTGGGAACAACTGTCTTCCTCTGATCTACCCAGAATTATTTGTGGGACAGATTTCAGATTTCAAAATTAAGTTATTTTGAACAAATCTTAGACACCTGTCAATTCTTTTGTACATTTTTTCTGGATTGTTAGATTAGATACAATAGACTTGAGAATTGACAAGGAGTACTGTAGATCTTGTAATTTCGATGTGAGACGTGATGGAGATTGCATTGTACTTTGGTTTTCTTCCAAATAAGCAATAACCAATAATGCCTGAGACTGAGAGTGACATGTTGACAAAATAATGTGATTGATAGAGAGATGTTAGATGATGTTTAGCTACTGCAAAATATACTCAAATTCAAATCCTTAAGCACAGTAAACACTGAAAAAAATAGTCTGTATATCCATATATATTTTCTACAGGTGTTTAACCCATTTTTTAAGTAACGCATTACACCAAGTTGTTGGGTTAAAAGAAATGTCCATAAACTTAACAGATTTTCGCAGAAAATCGCCAGTACTGTTTTCTTCTTCTTACAGTGAAGCACATCAGCCAATGAGGTGGCATGTTTGATTAGAAGTCAATGGAAAAGTTTCGTGGAAAAATACACAATTTAAATTGATCTATGTATAGAGCATTGGGTTAAATCACGTACTATGCCAGCCCAACTGCTACTGTAATTCATGCTTTATTCCTACCTTCACGCGGTGTGAAGCAAGTGTACATTAACTCATACAATTTGTATTATGCATTTCCTGGACATGTTCTTGCTAACTAATCAAATACTTATACAGACTACTGATCTATCTGTAAAACACAATCAGAAGAGCTATATTTTAAGTACACAATTCAGTAAGCAGGAATCATTTCCGACTTTAAACAAATACCCATTTTAATGCTTAGGATGTTTGCGTTGTAAGACTGTTCAGGGAGACTTTAGATTTTAAAACGGTGTCTCGTTATGTAATGTTTTCTTAGTCAAATCATACAATTTCCTATTGATTCAATAGAATGCGTGAGCTCTCTAGGGAATCACATCCAGTCATTCTTGATAGAGTGTCTATATCAGTGATACTGCCTTTAGGCACATTCATTTATTTATGGGAGTGAAATGTATTAAGCTTTGCTCTCTCCAGGGTGGCTTTTAGTCTTCTCATTTATGTAAGTTATATATTTATATTATAATTCTTGATATTATTATTGCTGTCTAAAGATGAGGGGTAAAAATTACACTTTCCTTCTTTATTTTGTTTGGCCACTTTCATGAAGCCTAAAACGGGTAGGGTAAACTAAACTGAAACATACCTGGCTAAAGAACCATCTTTTTTAATGTAGACTCATTTGGCTTTTTATAGTTTTGTCAACTCTAAACTTACTCTGAAACTCAGAGTTTGTTATCTGACTTGACAAACTCACTCCTTGTTACAGGAGCTAGACGAGACAATGAGAACATGAGGCCTAAACACATGGATATTACTACTATTATACACATTTCCTTGCAGTAACTCTCTCACTCTTTTCTGTAATGTTCTTTGTTTATTTAAATTAATTTGACAGGATTGCATCTTAATGGCTGTAATGCAACTCGGCCAAATTTCTATGATGAAAGTTTCACTCAGAAAAACAAGGAGCATGCTACGTTTTAATCATTAAATATGACTTAATTCCACTGATTTAAGCAATTTAGAACTTGTATAAACACAGAAATTTGGGTTCCATTTGGTGTAGTTTAATTGCCATTTGGATTTAAATAGTATACACTCCTGATGCTTTGTAAATCACAACTGCACAACGCTGAAGTTTGTAACTGCTTGTAAGTATTGAACTTGTAAGACTGTCTTCACGTTCTCTGATGGGTGTTTTACTTGCATTTAATATCACAGTAATGTTTGCCCGGTGTAAGATCTCCATCTTGTGGACAATTATTGTCAGTGTATATGTGCCTCTTTAGAAGTAATTACTTTAAATATAATCAGTGCTTAAAGATTATGCATCGATGGTTTCCATCAGGCTCTATTATTTATTTATTTGGGTGATCTCTTGACTTTTTGCTTTGCCTTTAGTTCTATAGTGAGACCCGAGAGAAACGATTGCGAGCTGTGAAGGTGTATTATTAGTTTGACCCACTGAATGACTATACTCTTCCTCTCTTAACTAGTTAATGATTTGAGTCTGACTGAGACTTGAATGTTTGTCTGATTGACTGAATGAAAGTGGGTGTGTCGACTGCTTGGCATCTTTCCCTTCCACAACAAAGACAGAACAAATTCATACTAGGCCTATTTTTTGTCTTTTTTATGTAGAATCACATTCATGCAATGACAGTTAGCATTAGCATATTGTACATGCTTAACTGAAATGCACATTGTTCTTCAGGAGGGGCTTTTCCTCTTTTCTCCTCAATGTACTTTCCAAAACTTTCTGCAGTACTTTCCACATTTCATTCGTGCATTGTAAAACAATTTGCTCTACAATGACTTTCCCAGCACTACAGCTTAATTCCACAGATGTCTAGTTGTCACATTCTTTAAGATTGAATCGTGATTTAACATTGTTTAAGGCTTATCGGCTGCTGAAAAGAACACACGTGTACATCGTCTCTCGTGGGACTCTCTTTACAAGAGAAAAAAGAAAAATGCTTGGTGCGTGTTAGCTATGTTGAAGTGTTGCATACCAGTATTGGCACCTAGATGACACTTTAGGGCCATGCTTAAAGGGAAAGTTCCTTTCTTTAATTGATACTCACCCTCATCCAAATCACTTTCGTCCATCTTCGGAACACAGATTAATATATATTTTTGATGAAATCTAAAATCCCTCCATTGACAGCTACACAACAGCCATGTTGATGCTTCAAAAAGTTAATAACGATCATAAAACTAATCCATTTGAATGAATAAGTATTTAGTCCAAATTTTCTGAAAAGACACAGTTGGTTTATATGAAGAACAGATTTCCTTTAGTTGTTTATAATGATGATGTACATGAGTTTGTAAACCAACATGCTTATTTTTAAGGAAAATAATAATAAAAAACAATATCTGTGATGCATTTTTATTTTATTTTTTTAAATATTTGTATATATTTAGAAATAAAAATATAAAATGCCAGCCAATAATATTCACATTACAAAACATTGTCAAAACAAATTGCAGGCCAAATGAATTGAGGCAACTAGACCGAATACTGTATGTACTGAAGTAAACACTGAAGCTGAAAAGATGAAAATGACATTGATTGGAAGTGACAATGAGAAGGCCTTCTCAGAAATAGCTATTTTCATTTCCCAGCAGGACAATACGGTTTTAATCCCATCCAAGTTTTGCTAATCCATAATCCCACTTGCTCCTTCCTCATTTCCCCCATTCCCTCTGTAAACCCTGACCCACGATGCACAAGTCTGGATGTGAGACGGACCGAACTGCTCCTCGGATTTCCGTTTGCTCACTCCATGGCTTGTCTCCTCCGACTGGACCATCTTCCAATCTGTCATAAGAAATCAGAATAAGGACATTAGTGAATTGAAGGATTAGGGAAGTGGGCCAGAGCTGGTTAGCACTGGTCAGCAGCAAGTCATTGAGAGCTTAGTTGCCTGGGATTAGCATTACAATGTGCGTGAGAGAGGAAAGTGTATCTAAATGACACCTTGATGATATCATGTTTACTTTCATTTTCATTTGAATACTGTATACTGTCCTAGAATATACAGTGCTTGACCACCTTCAGTCATTTCTTTACTGCATACACATCACCAATGGATTAAATAACTGCAGGATGTGTTGCCTTTAATTAATAGTAATTACAAACTGTTCAAGGTGTTTAAATATTCTGAATATGAAATCTGGTTATACTGCAGTGTATTTATATATTTCGCAATTTGACTCGGGTCTTGACTTGGGTCATGCTCCCTTTTAAAGGTCCCCTGACATGGGTTTTTGTATTATTTTATTGTTTCCTGGGTTGCCCTTATAATGTTAGTATGTTTTTTAGATCAAAAATAGTCATAATTTAGACATAAAAGCCATTTTTCCTAGCACGATTTTAGCCTCTGCCGAACGCTCTGTTAAAAGGGGCGTGTCTGCTGTGGGATTCAATGTAACCGCCCACTGCTGTGATTGGCTGACATGCTTGCATATGAAATAGCTACATACTACATGTGAAACTGTGTTTTGGGTTTTCCCAGCATACTAAAATAGTTTAGTAGAAAAAAAAAGTTTTCCCATGTGCTTGAAAGATACTCATTGTGACCTGAGTGTTAAATACCCTAGTAAATAGTTTCAGTTTTACATTTGCTAGCTGTTATTGTTGTTGTTTTAAAAGTTTTTCTCAGAAATGAGAAGTACATATAATACATAAGAATGTAATTGCTAGGGCTTTAAGTTGTAAATATTGCTGGATATATAAATGTATCCTACTCCTTGCAATGATGACATTCTGCAAAACTTGGAACCTCACTGAAAGCATTACACATTTTTAAACTTTAATTAATATTTTAAACCATTCAATTACCCTTAATTTAGTATTTATAATTGAATAAAGAAGAAAGAAAAAAAAACGTGCACTTTAAATTGTAACCAATCTCAGATGGATTTTTCTCTTGTTATTCACCCGTGAGCTGAGTGACATTTACACAATGAACCCATAATTGAATTTCAAAAACTGCACTCTTTATTATGACAGAGACAATCATAGTGCTTGTCCTCTAACATTTTCTTATTCTCTTTAAAAATGAAATCGGGAACAGAGGATGCAATTTCAAGCATGAATGATACTTGCTTCAGATTTCCTTAAAAAAATAAAAAGAAATCAAGAAACTATAGATACTGTATCACTATTGAGCATCAAAGTCAAAAGGAGCTGAGTTCATATCAGAAATTAAAAGCTTTCACATCAGTGAACTCAATAGTACCGCTCATAGGACTTTTCTGCATGGTTGTCATAACTGTTTTATCAACCTTATCTTCTTCAGAACATTTCTGGAGTTGTGTTTAAGGGCCATTAAAGTACAGATGTTAACTTCATTTTCTTGATGACCTAGACAAGTAACCAGGAAGCAATGTTGAAGTGTTAAGATAGACATGACAGTTTTCAGTTCACTGAGGTGATAAGTCACTGAACATTTCACTGAAAAAATTCAAATCTTATCCGATGCATACAGTACTAGATTACTCATAAGTAGTTATACTAGTAATCAAAAGTGTTATTCTGCTTCCCAATTCGCCTACTTATTTCTACAGCCTAAAAGTTTGTACTCCTTTTGTGAAGAAAAAGTACATACTTTTGAGTTGTAAAAGAGTAGGCAAGCTTTGGGACATACAACTCCTATCACCGTAAACTGACCTGTCAATCATCTCGTCACAGTTAAAATCCTCCATTCAATCTAATTTAATTTCTTACCGTTCCGGAGAGAAATGTCGCACGTTCACCTGCCAGTCGTGGGTCTTTCATGCGGAGACTCTCCGAATATGTTTGCAATTTGAATGTAATGAGGCATTTAAAAGTCAATGGCTAAACGTATCTTTACAAAAGTTCACAATGCTTCTGCAGATGCAATATACTGTAATAATGTAGACAACATTGAATAAATACATTTTCATCAGGTTAGATACTGTTAATTAATTAATCACTTAAACCCCTTTATCTAAACCTCTCTACATAACCGCCGGACTCGCGCGTCCTCCATGTCTGTAGTTTTTTAAAACACTTATCACTCGTGTTTGTAGTTCTAACTGAATCCTCATCCAACGTACGATAGGTTGTGGGCTAATCAGCTGTTATAGTGTGCATTGAACTAGTGTTGTCATGATACCAAAATTATTCTATCGATACCGATGCCAAGTCAAGAATTGCGATTTCGATACTTTTTCGATACTTTTCCTGAAAAGGAAAAGTGGTGTGCAGGCAGCGGACGCATCTGCACTTCGGATTCAGACCGGATATACAGTAGTAGACCATCCGGGTCTCTTTGGAACACTCATTTCAACATACTACGATTGGGGACATACTAATTCTATTTTCGAATACTATTTAGGAGGGATAGTGTGCGAATTGGGCAGAATCAGACTCACCCATGGTTGCTAATTGTTGGTTCACTCCCACATGTCTCTGCTACAGAGATGACTGGGACCCTGGGTGGCAGGCTTAGACTGGGCCTCCTGTCTGACTGGCTTCGCCGGACGAATGGCTGAGGCCCTCGTGCTGACACTGGCAGCCGGCCACGCTCACCCCATGGGCGGGGCAGAACACTGCTACCGGTAGAGGTCCATGCCTGGGGGGGCTTGGGTGTAGGAATAGGTTGTGCCTCAAATAATGAGGATGAGACTGGGCAAAACACTGAACGAGCATTACTAAATACTCTTGAAGAGTCCTCACTACTGTTTTCTCTGGACCACCGCTGCACTTTTGGGGAAGCAGGAGGTGATGGTGCCTTAAAGGGGTAGGTTAACCCTGTCATCGTGATGGGGTCTTGTCGCGTTGCAGGGGTGCTTGGCACTGTTCGTTGGCCAGCGGAAGGTGGGGTGGGTAGTTTACGAACTACAGGAGGACTTGATGAAGTTGAAGATGAGGGTTGGCTTTTTAGTACCGGAGGACTAGGGAGTCTTCGATGTAACAGAGGTGTGGATGGTAACATTCGAGATCTGGATACAGGTGGACTAGCAGGGGTTTGGCTCCTGCAGGCACTGTTTGGCACTTGTGTTCCATTGGTACTGTTGTCCTTTTGTGAAACCGCCACATCACCTTGGCAGAAGAAAATCTGTCTGTGACCCTGCTCAGCAAATTTCTCAGTCGGTGAGTCAGAAGAATGCCTCAAGTGGATTATCTTTCTTGCTTGTTTGTAGAGGGAGGCAGCCTCCTCGCTTTCCGTGTCTGTTTCAAGGCTGGAATCATGGTGAACACCTTTCAGAACTCCTCTGGCGTCCTGGTGCATGGAACGAACTGGCGACATGCTAACAGAGCCCTTACACAAATTCCCCCTACTAGGTAGCACTGTAACAGACTGCAGAGAGGCTCGTAACCTCTGAGACATTGCGGCCCTTTTTGGCAGGGTGGATCGACCCCTGCTTGTTAGATTTTCTCCTATGTCCTTCGCATGTACATTTTCAAAGGAATTGTCCATGAGTACCTCAAGTGGAGGGGGTGGTAGATCGTCAATGTCAAGATACTCTGTCCTTTCAGAACATCTTGACTCCCCTCGACCACTGAGTATACTATTTTGATGTAATGCTAATGTGCCTGGGGGGTTTAAACCTGGAATGATAGGAACACCACACTTTCTTACACCAAGCATTTTTGGACTGTCTGGGATCTGTTTACTTTCCTCCAACCCCTGACTAAAGGTGTCAATCAGTTGTTTAACAGAATTCCTTTCCTTATACAGTCCTGAAGATGGGCGAGGTGACGGCGGAGGGCTTGGCACAGGCATTACCTTAACAGGCTCTATAACAGGTGGAGCTTTCTTGTCTTTTTCCTTTTTCTTTTCTTTGTCCTTTTTCTTTTTTATTTCCGTCTCATCCTTTGCACTTCCTTGCTCTACTTTTGCGTTGTAGGACTTTCTTTGATTACCGGGAGAAAAAATGTTCCTATTCAAAGAACGCTGCCTGTCAGAGGCAACTGATGAAATGGTTTGCGGTTGCTGGATTTTCTTGGAAAAACCTTGCTTTGTATTTTCTACAAATTTAACCTTGGCCATCTTCTCCAGCCTTTGGTTGAGTTCCTTTTGAGTTCTCTCAAGTTCAGTGAGTGTAGGATCTTCCGCTTTGTTACGTAGAGAGTCAGCTGATCTCGACCGTTTTGTAACTGTTGTCTTTTTTACGGATGTTTTAGAGGTAGCTGTTTGGGGTCTTTTAGAACTTTTCTCACCATCCTCAGTCCACTGGTGAATGCTGTTCGTTGGGCTATCCGTATGTTTTGGCTTTACTCCAGGGCCTTGGGATGGCAAAAAACGAATCCTGCCACTAATGGCATCTTTCAGCTTTAACGTCATTTCAATGTTTTGTGGATTCTCTATCCGCTTTGTTGGCAAGCGATGTGGTTGTCTGAGGTCTGGAATAGAAGAATTTGATTGTTTCCTTCTTTTGTCCTTGCAATTTTCCTCTTCACCACCATTCCCCGCATCATCCCCGTCACCTTCATCCAATGAGACAGAGCCAAGTAGTGATTCTGTACTTTTGTACTTTTCCGTACTCTGTTCTTTTGCTGTGATAGTGCAAGTTGAGTCTATAGAGTTAAGAGAGCTGCTTTTGCTCAATGTTTTGAGAAGTCTTCCCCGGTATGAGCCTTGGTGTACTGGTGTAAAACCACAAGGACTACTTGATGCATCATGCATGGTTCCAGTTGACTCGCAACTTTCTCTGCGTTGGCGTTGTCTGTCTGAACCTGCCAGGGACTCGCTTTCTGCCCCAAGTCCACTGTCTTCACTAAAAAGTGCAGAGTCTTCTCGGCCAGGTTTTTTCTGTGATGCAGCCTCAATCCGAGAAAGCAACCGCATTAATCTAGACTCTGATGCACGTTTTGTCCTGAGCTTCTCATCTAGAATTTCAGTAATGGAGGAAAAGTAATCCACTGCTTCCTCAAGAGCAGTATCCCCAATTCCACACACTGACTGACCCACTTGACGCATCTTCTGTATGGTATACTGAAGGAGTTGTTGTAGTAGGTCTGGTGGGGGCTCACTGCAGGTGGAAGAGGTCACGTTTTTTACTGAGTTGTCTTTTTCGCAAGGCCAAGCCAGATGCTCTCCATTTTCCTTTAACATCATCTCCCCCTCGTCCACGATTTCCTGCAGCCCTTTGTTTATTTCCTCATAGCGTAATGCCATGAATGCCACCATGGGTTGCAAAGAAATTTGGGTTTGGGCTGCATGATCGAGTAACCCTAACAGATCTTCATATTTAGTGATGCTAGGGTTGAGATATGCATATGCTGCATGATGAGCCTTCACAAGTGCCTCTGGAAAGTCTACTTTTTCTTCATTTTTTCTTTCCTTTTCTTTCTTTTTTAGTTTTACGCCTTTTTGACCTTTTTTTGACTTCTTTGCACCCTTTTTATCACAAGCCTCTCGTTTTTCTTCTTGTCTTTCCTTCCCCTGAGGTAATATACTGATGCTGATCTCTTGTGCGCCCAGTTTGGCTGAAGCAGCCCCGACAGTTTCAGGCTCAGCCGTAGATTGTTTCCTCCCTAATGACGTGGAACTGGTGTTGTTTCGAATTGCTGAGTTGTCCCCTCCACTGCTGCCATCATTAGACTGTGATTCTCCTGGGCTCTCATGAGTCCCTGGAAGTAGAGTTCTCCCTCTTCTGAACGCACCCTGTACTCCATTGAGACTGTTCCCCCGTGATGGCGAGCAGCCCATTTTAGAGCATTTGCAGTTCACCTAGATTTTGCAAAATTACAGTCCAACAAAAACAAGGAGGCAGACCACTCCATCTGACACCAGGATGTTTGAGAGTCACCAGCTGCACATGTCATTTTCAGATGACTCTAATTACCTGACACACAGCTGACTGTCTCGATGTATCCTCACGGTGGAACAAAATAGTTTGAAAAATAAAATGTGGAGTCTCTTCTCTTTCAGCTAAAATATGAAAAAAATATTCCACAATTGATCAAAAGTGTTTGCTGTTCTTTTGAAGCAAACATTGTCGCGCATTTTCTCTTTTGCCGTACAGTCTCTCTGTACCTTCTGGAGGACGAACAGCTAAAGAGATTAGAAAGGATTTGAGAGTAGCCCTATGCATGCACATATGTCAAATAAAACACACGGTCTCAAGACCTTAAGCTCATTAAGGTAATCACGGTTGTTTTCAGGTAGCTTTTTATAGCTCAAACCAAATGGCCCATAGAGAAGTTGGTAAATAAAATTCTTCAGTGAGTATGTAAATGATTATTGTTATTTATTATATAATGATCTTGTTTCAAAATTTTGAAAAGAGAAATATATTTAGTACCAAAATAGTATATTTTATTGTGACACATTGTTTTTAACAAGGCATACAGACATTTTACATCTTAATAAATTCAGTGATAACAACAGCCTTTGTTACTGTTGTGTTAGCACAGTAACACAAAAACCCACATTTAGCCATGGCTGCTGATTGGCGTTCTGACGTCAATGCCCGTAAACAATCTTGTTTACGCAGAGGAGATCAGAATCAACTATTGGATGAAGAATTCCCTATGTACCAGAACATTTTTTTTTACATTTTAATAGGACTTTAGATGGGCATTGCATCATTTATACAGTAATATTGAAAAATTTATATATATTTTTATAGTTTACAACTTAATTACATTTTCTACTGTTTTTAAAGGATTATTTTACTCACTCTTAAAATTACAGCAATAATTAACTATAAACTTACCCTGCCTGTTCCTGCATGATTGACAGGTTCTGTGTACAGCTCAAGCTGTGCACTGCAACTCTAATGTAATCTCTGGATCTCAAGCAATGTGTGTTTTCAAGAAACAGAACTGTCTTAAATTGGATTTTTTATTTATCATTTATTACCACTCAAATAATACATATAAAAAAATAACATTGACATTTATTACAAGTTGCTTATACCGTTTCATTACTTATGTTTTACATGTTATTGTGCATTCACCGAACGCAATTGTCAGTTGTACAAGTTAGGTATTACTCAACACCCACAAAGCACACATAATATAAAATTCTTTGTATTTTTTCTTTGTACAGTTATCAAATGGATTTTCTCCTAGGTCGTTTCCGTATTGTCTGGTGAAGAAATTCCATATTGTCTATGTCGTTCTCTTGATGTAACTCTTTCCTTGACAATTTAATTGAACCCAAACCAGTATCAATTGAGTTAATGGTATTTTGCGATCCCGTTATACAAAAACTTGGTTCTTCCGGTATCTCTGGGATACAGACAGTTGTGTCGACGATGCGTTTTTTGGCTTTTGCTATGTATGCCTCTCGACTAATCTCTTCTTTCTTCTTGCAGAGCGCCATGTACCACTTGGGCGCAAAGTGACAGAAAATAATTCCATAACATGACACCAAGATAGCAGCTGCTTGAATTGAATAGCGCTCGTTGATCTTCCAAATGTACACTGGGGTGAAACAGACCCACACAAAGAGGTACACTAGCATACTGAGGATGATGTGTCCAGTCTCATTGAATCGCTGAGGTACCTTTCTCCCTTTAAAGGCCAGCAAAAAGCAGATTAAAGCTAGCAATGCAATATAGCAAAGCATTATGGCAAATCCAATGCCAGAACCTTCATTGCACTGTATCATAATCAACATGCTTTGGTCAGACTCAATGGTCTCCACTGCTGGAGAATCAAATATCATCCAGAAGACACAGATGAGGGCTTGAATGAGAGTACTACAGGTAATAATGACAGGGGGGTTGTAAGACTTTTTAACACGCCCCAGTTGAAACGGTATAAAGGATACAAAGGTGCGTAGAGCTTTCACTAAAATACAGGAGACTGTGAGGGAGAACCCTAAGGCATACAAGATCTGTCGACCCCTGCAAATGTGAACATTGGGTTTGCCAATAAACAGTATGACACTAGTATAGCTGAGTGTTAACCCTGCAATGATTACAAAACACACGTTTCCCCCTGCCTGATTCATGACGGGTTCCCCACAAAAGACCAAGAAGATAATCAGGGTGCAGAACAACAACAGATAACCTAATGCAGTAAATGTAAGCAGAACGATTGCATGGGACCCATCCCATTTCCAATAGTCCTCTTCCTTCGGCTTACAC
>JAOTRC010000013.1:3662699-3688837 GCA_027497675.1 Cyprinella lutrensis
GGACAAACCCAAATGTTGGACTAAAAAATGCAATTTATAAATTCAACCCAACAGCTGGGTTTGTCCATATTTGACCCAAAATTGGGTTAAAACAACCCAGCATTTTTTAGAGTGCAACTTATGTAGCTGCTTTGTTTAAACATACATTTAAATATTTCAATGATTTCATTTGTATACTGTTTTCGATAGTTTTATGCTTTTACCACCTGTAGTTTATTCTAAATCCTTTTATTATTACAATAAATATGTGTAGTATCATTTCAGCGGAAATATTCCCCAATTTACTGATTGAAAAAGATAGGAAATTAATATATTTTTAATAATAAAAACACTCATCATTCTTAAGTTAGTTAAATATATTTAACCTTTTAAATATATAAAATAAAAGAATATCTAGTGGCCTGTATGGTCCTCTATTATTCCTTTTTCTCTATCTATTTTTCATTTGCATGTTACGTGCAATATGACCCATCTTAATGCATTTCACAAGTCAAACAAGTGCATTTATTGAATTATGTCTACTTAAGTAATATTTCAGAGTTTAAAAATGTAAACTTACCCAGAACCGTCAGTTTAGTCCCTTCTCCAAATTCTAGTTTCGCGTAGCTAGTACACGATGATTTATCTTGTTACCTAAACCTCAACAACTAGCAGCTAATAATGGGCAATGGTACACTGGTTTTGGGGCCCCTTTTCAGTTTGAGACCATGAAAGACATAGGGGCCTCCCAGCTGTTAGAGGCCTCGTGTGAGCTGAAACACTGAAATCTATGTGTCTATAAAAATAAAACTAATGAAAAAGTACATACAGT
The DNA here is from genome assembly GCA_027497675.1 of Cyprinella lutrensis. Taxonomy (NCBI): domain Eukaryota; kingdom Metazoa; phylum Chordata; class Actinopteri; order Cypriniformes; family Leuciscidae; genus Cyprinella; species Cyprinella lutrensis. Next base: position 3,663,511 of record JAOTRC010000013.1, read on the forward strand.
GGCTAGATATAGGTAAATGTCACTGGATTGGATAAAATTTAAAACCAAATACAGTACCAGTGCAGGGAAATTATGTTAAGAGATTTATTTAGAAGTAACCTCGCTGTTCTTATAAAAAAAATTGCAATTAATTTAACCAACTGGGCATCTAGTTTTAGTGGATATGAAGTCAGTTGCACTTAAGTTCACACAGGAACCCTATAGAGTAACCACAGATGTAGTACATCATATTAACTAAGAACATGTTCTATTTATGCTTGACAATCACAAACTGTCCAAATGCATTGTATGGAACGTATAGAGAAAAACCTTCACAAAGTGTCATTCATTTTCATTCAGGTAATATAGAACAACTCTCCTTCAGCTAATAACTTAAAGAAGCACATGTTTCTTCAAGGCAGGAGTTGAAGTGGGATCACTAAAAGTTATGTATTGTTGATAACAATATTCAGTGCTCAGTAACAGTGTATTCACTAGAGGGCTTCCCATAGAGCACATACTGTAGGATGCAGAATAAAACAACCACTTATATATTTGTTATCATGATTCAAAGAATTTTCAAGGTATATACAATTTATTTGTATTTCCTGGGAATCAAACTTATGACTTTGGCATTACTAGGGCCAAAAAACAAAAACAATGTTCCTATAAAAATAACTGAGAATTTTCTTTGGGGATTATATCCATGCATCAAATATTTTATTTGTATAATGTATAGGCTACAAATTAAAATAAAAACAAAATACATTAAATCTCAATGTGTGAAATAATTGATTATTTTGACTTCTATTGAATCTATTTTTCTATAATAGTATGCTATTGCAAGGAAACAAGCAAAACAACAAAAAATATCAATACAGCAACTAGATTTTATGATTAATCTGATCTTTAGCATCTTCACACTTGATCAATATTCAGAAAAGAGCAGAAAGAGAGATAAATCTAGAGAGAATCTTCAGTCATATGTACATCGTCTCTTCTCCTGGATGAAGTAAATGGAGAGAGTTCTCTGGTAACTTCTCTTTCACTTTCCTTGTGAACCCTGTAATACAAATATCAGACAAACATTAAGACATTCAGAAAAGAAATCTATCTATCTGTCTGTCTGTCTGTCTGTCTGTCTGTCTGTCTGTCTGTCTGTCTGTCTGTCTGTCTGTCTGTCTGTCTGTCTGTCGGTCTGTCGTAAGAATTAATAAGAAATACACTTGTAACCAAACACAACAAGATGCTTATGATTAACATCCTTCAAAATTCTTATGTTGTAAATTATTAAAGCTAATTAAAATTTAATCAGCCTTACCTTTCTCCATACAAACACAAAGATGACGAGGCCATACAGTCCACTCTTAGCGATGACCACGCCATATGAGAGCTTAACCACCTGTGATGATTTTACATAGTCCTCTGGAGATAAAGAGAAAAAACATTATAACATATTATATTTCTACAGCATTACTGTTCAACTTTTGACCTCTGACCCTAATTCCTAATATTCATCTCTTGCATAGAGTCATACAAATAGACAAGAGTAACTCCTTACCTTGGGAATAACCACTCCCTGCAATTAGATGATAAATAATTAGAAAACCAAAATATTGAAATATGTAAAAAATATTATTTTCACAGTCAGCAGTTGCTTTTTCTTTTCTTTATTTATCTATTTATCTCTAATGCATACCTTTAATTCCAAAGACCTTATTTGTATTCCAAACTTCCAGATTCTTTTCTCCATTGAAGAACTTCAATTTACAGCGGAATTCTGTGTTTTTATTGTTCCATTCTTTCTTACCGACTTTAAGTCTGCTGGATATGGAGAACATTCCTGTTTTTTCATCTTTGGTGGCATGAGGGTCTGTCGCTACTCCTTCGGTTCTGTCTTTGTCTCCAACCATCCATGTTATACTCACATGGTCTGGGTAGAAGTCCTCGGCCAAACACACAAGAGTTACCGTCTTCTTACAGCTCTCCTTTTCAGACGGTTTTATAATTCTGACATTTAGATCACTTTCTTCACTGACTTTAATGGCAGGATCTGTAAAATAATATTATAAGCATATGACAGTCAGAAATGCATAATTTATTAATATTTACATGAACAACTTTGAATCTGAAAATTCTTCAATTTTATGAAGTTAACTTAATTATTATTAAGGTCCCCTTGTACAGTGTAATTATATGCTAAGTAGAGTTAAAATAATGAATTACATGTATTTACTGTAGGGTTAGGATTTGGTTGAGGGTTAGCTGCATGAAATTGTGCTCAATAGTTATTTTTATAGAAACCACATGTAACAAGGACACTGTAAAATAAAGTGTTACTGGGAAGTGTCAACAGTGTAATTATAAATGTAATTACAGAAATGTTAGTACTGAAATTATTCACAGATGTAATACATGCAGGTTTTATAATAATATATGTAATGCAAAACCATAGCCTATATAAGTGTATTGTATTACATTACTAATGTAAATAATAGAAATATAAAGAAACTTCATATAAAGTGGAACCCAAAAAATCTGCAAGAACATTAAGAGTAAAAAAAAAATGTCCCATATTACACTCAACTCGGGAAGCTGGTAAATAATAGCAATATAGGTTGCAATTAGGTTGCTTTTCTACAGAGAATGCGCTCAATTGTTTCTTCAACAGGAAAACCACAAACAACTTTACATGAAGCCGCTGTATCTGCACTCACCAGCTCACAGTTATACACAGCTCATATCTTATTTTATACAGCATGCAGAATAGTAACAGTATTATAGGCTCAGAAAAACACTGATTCATATAGTGCATAAACTTTAAGAGTTTCCAATGAACAGCTACAACTATATTTACTATAAACTGTAACTCTAAAAAAAATGCTGGGTTGTCTTAACCCAATTTTGGGTCAAATATGGACAAACCCAGCCAATGGGTTACATTTTTAAATGACATTTTTAACCCAATGTTTGAGTTTGTCCATATTTCACCCACAATTGTGTTGAAATATATATATATCATCTATTATATATTCAGTTATTTGCACTGGCTACTCTGAAAATGCAAAAACACTTCACAATTATCCCAAACTAACTCAGAAAACATACTTTCTTACCCAGAACAGTGAGTTTGGTCCCCTGACCAAAGTATGCAGGTCTGTTGTTCACACTGCTCAACAGCTACAGTAAAACTCTTCTTTAATCTCACTGCATTCGATGAGTTAATATACACTCAATGAAGATTTTAAACACAGCTGTAGACCAACATTGATTTTCAGTCCATATGCAATAAATATATATCAAATATTAAACATTATGAAGGATTTGAGTTAGGCAAATAGCTTGTCTAAAGGCAGTTTATCATCTAAAACTGTAATTCTGGTATTCTCAGGATTCTCAGAAGAAGAATAGTGACGACTTTCTAGTCTTATCCTAGGATTTCTATTTCATATCAACACTCCTCATTCACTAATTACACCATTATTACCAACACATTCACAGAACATACTGGTAGAATACCAAGAGACAAGCAAACATACATATTCTTACCTAAAACCGTAAGTTTGGTGCCATTGCCAAAGTATGCAGGGCTGTTGTAGTTCACACTGATTCTAAGCTGCAGTTAAAACCTCAGCTATAGAAATCATGCAATATTGACAATTTTCTAACTCTTCTCTTCTAGTTAACATCATCGTTCTAGATATAATACTGAAATCATTTAAGGTCTTAAAGATCATAATGTTCAGTTTACTCACCTAGAACTGTGAGTTTAGTGCCATTGCCAAAGTATGCAGGACTGGTGTTGGTCACACTGATTTCATGCTACTGTTAAAACCTCAGCTACGGTGTAGATTATGTGAATATTGCCACTTGTCCCACTAATTATTCTTAAGAATGAGTTAACTAGTCCAATTCTTCAAATGCAACATAATTTTAAATAGACTGATAAAACCCCTTTCAAATAGCAGGATAACCAATTTACTCACCTAGAACTGTAAGTTTAGTGCCATTGCCAAAGTATGCAGGATTGGCATTGTTCACACTGATTTCATGCTACTGTTAAAACCTCAGCTGTAGATTATGTGAACATTGCCACTTGTGCAACTATTTATTCATTAAATATGAGTTAACTAGTCCAATTCTTCTAAATTCGCCATAGTTTTAGATATCCTATAAAACCACTTTCAAATAGCAAAATAACCAATTTACTCACCTAAAATTGTAAGTTTAGTGCCATTGCCAAAGTATGCAGGATTGCCATAGTTCACACTGATTTCATGCCACTGTTAAAACCTCAGCTATGGTGTAGATTATGTGAATATTGCCACTTGTGCCACTATTTATTCATTAAAGATGAGTTAACTAGTCCAATTCTTCTAATGCAACATAATTTTAGATATCCTGATAAAACCCCTTTCAAATAGCAGAATAGGTCTACTCACCTAGAACTGTTAGTTTAGTGCCATTGCCAAAGTATGCAGGACTGAGATTGTTCACAATGATTCTAAGCTACAGTTAAAACCTCAGGTATAGAGATCATGTGTACATTCACTAAATTATCTTCTAACTTCATTTTTACAGCTTTTTCTGTTCTTCTGATGCATGTGAATACCAAAAATATATTCTATTAAAATATTAGCACATGATGCTAAATTTACTCACCTAGAACTGTTAGTTTGGTGCCATTGCCAAAGTATGCAGGCTGCGATTGTTCACACTGATACTAAGCTACAGTTAAAACTTCAACTTTACTTCAGAGCAACATTGTCACTTATCCCAGTATCATCTAACTATGTTTTTAAAGACAACTTACTTGAGTATCAGAAGTAAATAATACTCAAATCACTCACCTAAAACCGTAAGTTTAGTGCCATTGCCAAAGTATGCAGGATATCCAGAGTTCACACTGATACTAAGCAACAGTTAAAACCTCATCTACAACTACTTATCCTACTATATCTAACCTAATTTTAAAGACATAATGAGATTCTCGAGAACTGCCAGTTCATCCAATATTAACTCATCAAAATGGCAATTTTACTTTTGTTAATGAAATACCATAGAATGATGTTTCTTACCCAGTACTGTTAACTTTGTTCCATTGCCGAAATAAGCCTGACCAGCACCAGTGTCACAGCACACATGTGCACTAACAAATTCACCTAAGACACCAAATGCTAAAGCCCTAGCACCTGTTTTTACTATCATAGAACAAATACTTGTAGTAATTTACAATATAGTCAAATCTACATTCGAGACATTAAACAATGTAGTTTTGAAAGCTGTCAGAAAATAACATTTTAGACCTGAACAACACTGGATATGTGACTAAATATCCTTGTAAGTTAAGTTATAAGTTATAAATATTAAGGAAATGACTCACCTAGGACTGTAAGTTTAGTACCTTCGCCAAAGTGTGCTTCACTACCCATGTTCACACTGATTCTATGCAACTGTTAATACCTCAGATAGTCAAAATCATAAATGATGCTATTACCTCAATCTAACTTCATTTTAAAGACTGATTATCTCAAGATTACTGAGATCTACCTATTCATTTCAATGTAATATCATTTTAGATAACACATTTGACACAAGTCCATTTAGCATCGACATATCAATGGAAATCACTGAAGCAGAAAGAACATTTTTTTTGGATATTCTTACCCAGAACAGTTAGCTTTGTTCCATTGCCGAAGTAAGCTGGATAACTACCAGAGCACAGCACTCATGTGCACTAACAAATTCACTCAGGGCGGCAAATGCAAGTTCTGTTTAAACTTAAATGCCTCATGAATGCGACTCGACTACATCAATCAAATTTACTGCAATTAGTGTGCTCATTTAATACACATATTCATCATTCAAGATATCAAAGTCAGTAAATGCATAAACATCACATAGCTACAGTTCTGTGATGTCTTGAGAAGTGTTTATAAATCACACAGAGTACTGAATTTACTCACCTAGAACTGTAAGTTTAGTGCCATTACCAAAGTATGCAGGATTGCCAGTGTTCACACTGATACTAAGCTACAGTTAAAACCTCAAGCTATCAAGATCATGTAGACTTTGCCACTTATAATCCGAGATAATTAAAAAAAAATAGATTTTTCTTACCTAACACAGTTAACTTTGTTCCATTGCCAAAGTAAGCTTGATAACCACCAGTGTCACAGCACCCATGTGCACTAACAAATTCACTCAGGGCGGCAAATGCAAGTTCAGTTTTAACTTAAATACCTCATGAATGCAACTCGACTGTAATTACATACAGTAGTGTGCTCATTTCATAAATATTAAAAATATAATACATGAACGGTAATTTAGAAGATGCATTGGTTATCAAAGTCAGTAATTCCCTAAACATCTTATAGCTACATTTCTGTGACATCTTGAAGTGTTTATAGATCACATTACTCACCTAGAACTGTAAGTTTAGTGCCATTACCAAAGTATGCAGGATCGGCAGTGTTCACACTGATACTAAGCTACAGTTAAAACCTCAAGCTATCAAGATCATGTAGACTTTGCCATTTATAATCCGAGATAATTAAAAAAATAGATTTTTCTTACCTAACACAGTTAACTTTGTTCCATTGCCAAAGTAAGCCTGAGAAGCACCAGAGTCACAGTGCACATGTGCACTAACAAATTTACCCAAGACGCCAAAGCAAATGCTATATCTATGTCGTTCAAGCAATATTATTGTGATTCTACTCAATAAATAACATTTCTTTAGGCCTGGATCAAGATACTTGACTTACTCACCTAGAACTGTAAGTTTAGTGCCTTTTCCGAAGTATGCAGGGTCGTATTGATCACACTGATTCTATGCTACAGATGAAACCTCCCCAAGCTATTTCTCACATATTTCACTGTTTTTTCCTCCAGTATTTGGAGAAAACCAACACTTCTCAGAACGGTATAACAATTGACAATCAAATGTCTAAGCATATAGTCTAGATTGAGCAACAAGGCATTTCTAATGTTTACAGTATTAGAAAAATATTTTTAGTTTTATGTCTTACCAAGGACTGTTAACTTTGTTCCATTGCCGAAGAAAGCTTGTCGACCACCAGAGTCACAGCACACATGTGCAATAATAAAATTGCTCCGACTTTGTGGACTTAAGTCTAATTGAAGCTTCAGAAATGCTACTTAGCCATTTAATGGCTATCTACTTAGCCATTGGGACGATGATTTTTACTAATTTGACTTATTTTACAAATGATAAAATTACACAATTTTTCTTGAAGCATCATGTCAAGGAGTCATCAAATACATTTTTTCTTAGTTTTCTCACAATGTTAAAGCAAGCTAAGCAAAATTAGGTCAAAATATGTCTTACCCAGTACTGTGAGTTTGGTGCCAGAACCAAAGTATGCAGGGTTGTAGTTGTTCACACTGATTCTACGCTATACAGACAAAACCTCCACTTCTCTTAAAAACACATACATGCCCTCACTAATTCCACAATAAAGAGAAAATAATTAACAATGAAGAGTTCTGGGTCAGAAAGAACCCCCAAAATGCATTAACTCTGATATATAGTTCAATTGACAGAATGTAAAAAGCATTTTTGAATAGAAGCTCTATCATTTAAATAGTATGATGAGGTGTGTTTCTTACCAAGTACAGTTAACTTCGTTCCTTCACCAAAATAAGCCTGAGCAGTAGTTGACACAGCTTACGTATGCACTAATAAAATGTCTAGGATATGTGCCAGGTCTAATACACTTATTATCCTCAAACTTCAGTACCTAATAATACTTATCCAACAAATGCAGTCAAAAACGTCTCACCTGTTACTGTAACTTTAGTTCCACTGCCGAAATGTGCCGGACTGAACTGATTACACTGATGTCTAGCGGCGGTAAAAAACTCCACTAAAGATTTTATACTAACTACATCCAACATCGTCTATAAGGAACGACTTAAAGTATAGAACATGATGAATAAAAAATGATACTAACACACTAGCTAACAATATTCAGCAAAATCTTGGTCACAAACAAATTCAAGCAGTCATAAGACACAATGAAGACTTGATTTTTTGATACTTTTTTGTTATCACACTTAGTAGAAGATTTAAAGTTATAATTATTGTTTTTCTTACCTAAAACAGTAAGTTTGGTGCCGTTTCCAAAGTATGCTTGCGTGTTTGAGCACAGAGTATCAAGACCGTATCACTAACGTAACGTCTACCTTACGAAATCTTACTCCACTATATTATGCAATTGCCATTGGTAACTATATATGTGTCCATGGCATTATTTGCATTGTATTTTACATGTACTTACCTAAAACAGTCAATCTTGTCCCTTGGCCAAAGATAGCATGGCTGGATCCAAAGCACAGCATGCAGGCTCACTGATAAAATTACTTTGACTTACATTTACTAAACTCATATGTGGTTCTTTTTGATTGTATTGTGATGTATTTGTGCTATCTGTTTGCGCACATGACACATTTTATGTTTTCAATTAGGTTAGTTTACATGATAAACTCATAAAACAGTCGCTCAGTAGATTTGTAAAAGTTTCCAATCGAATCTGAAGTGGTACTCACCAAGAACGGTTAATTTAGTGCCGCCACCAAAATAGGCTTGATAATTGGCACAGCATACGAATGTCATGTCAAAAACAGTCTCAAATTGAACACTTAAGTCACACTGTATATTACACGAAATTTCAGAATGACAATCATCAGCCAATTATAGTTTTGTAATTTGGTATTCCCCATCTAGGTTGACATATTAGCATAGTTAAAAGTGTTTCTTACCAAGAACTGTTAATTTTGTTCCATTTCCGAAGTGAGCTTGATACGCATTGTCACAGTGAGATAAATTTATGAAACAAGCTATGTTATGAATAATTCAAGCGTTTTTGAATGGGCCTTTTCCCTACTGATTTCATAGTTAAGTCATAATAAATATATGAAACACTGTTAGAGCATTTAAACAATTAAATCAAGCAAACTTACCTAAAACGGTCAGTTTCGTTCCATTTCCAAAGTATGCTTGTGAGGCAGAGGCACATTGTAAACCAGTGCGCCGAAATTTGCATTAGAAATCCTCTTTTTCCATGGTCATATAAAAATCCAATATTTCCATAATAGTTGTCTCCCAGAAGGCTGTTCGATGTAAAAGCATGTAAACGTGAAATATATACATTTCAGGAAAAATATCAAGTCCAACCTCAAGAACACGTACATGTATTTATCGCCAATAAAATTTAATCAAATTCATTACAATGTGGGAATAACTCGAAATATTATTGCTCCCTCTGTCTTAGAGATCATTAGCCAATATTAGAGGTTGAAATCTGTGCCATGTTTGTATTCTCTGTCTGTGTAATTGACTGTACATGGCAGGAGGTTTTTGTACAGCGGCTCTATGGGATTGTATCACCGTGGCCCCCTGTCCCCACGGTGCTAAAACATTAGACAAAAACGAAAAATTCTCTTGCTCTCTTTCCCCCCACACTCCCCCCGTCCCCCATTTTATCTTTATTTTTCATCATTCTCTTGCACATGTTCTTTTTTTTATGTCTATCTGTATAAAGTCTATGTTGCTATTTCTGTGATTACTGAGAATTTGGGCAGGTGCAGATTCCTCCTCCTAAAAATGTCTCAATGACAGTTTGCCGACCCCTCCCACATCCTCATGTAACTATCATCAGTGTGGGAACAATACAGCAACTGGATCTGTTCAATGGTTTGAGTCTGAAAGGCACTTCGGTGACACTTTACAATCACATTGGGAGAAGTGCTAACCTGCAACTGATACCTTAAAGAGCTATTGTTACTTGATTCAACTCATAACATATATTTTGTTTGCATTAGGGCTGTCAAACGATTAATTGCGATTAATCGCATCCAAAATAAAAGTTTGTGTTTACGTAATATATATGGGCGTAGTTTGTATAATTATTTTGTATATATAAATACACACACATGCATGTATATATATTTAAGAAAAATGTGTTGTTAATATATCAAATATTTATACATAATATTAATAATGTATAAATATATATAAAGTATATACTGTCAGATTTTTCTTAAATATATACATGCATGTGTGTATTTATATATACAAAATAATTATACACACTACGCCCACATATATTACGTAAACACAAACTTTTATTTTGAATGCGGTTAATCGCGATTAATCGTTTGACAGCCCTAATTTATATATACAGTTATAACGTTAAGTCAACGGCATTCATAAACACGCTGAAGAGCGATTATGCGTGTTGATAGCACGCCAAAAATGGAAATACGAATTGGCGTGTCATACACTCGCCATTTCATGAGATCAGTCTGCCCATAAACACACCTTGCAGCATCTTTCTAAAGGGCAAAACGGCCACATGCAAGAAGCCATACATTTGTGGAGAGAAAGAGTCCAATCCCTCTCGAGCCGCGTGTCGTCACTCCGGATGGAATTATCCAGATCGTGCCGGCTCTTGAAATTAGCTGATAAGAACTTTGGCATGTAAATAATTTGCAATTAATGGAGCGGTCTCTCAACAACCCCCCTCCGCTCCCGTCATCCGGCGTCTTCCTAATCAGAGCCTGGACACCTCAACGCCTCGCTGAGTCCCAACCACGTGGGACCTGTGGTTTACCGCTGACTGGTGATTAATGCCTGCTCTCTTTAATGAGCAGACAGTTTCATCAAACCCGTCCCCTGCTCTCCCTCCGTTCCTGTGATAACTGAACTTGTCTTGCGGGCCCGTCGGCTGAAAATGCTTGTCATTGTTTGTCGCTGATAGATTTTTGTGTCTTGTTGGACCATTCAGGTGTCAGAATGTTCTATTCATTTCCCTCCAGAGATACTTAGCAGCATTGTGATTCATTTGGCACTCAATTCAAAAACGTTCTTTATTCGATTCCGATTTCCCAGGATTAATCAAAGGGCCTTGTTGTTTTCACTCCTCAGGTAATAACCTTGAGCAGCAGCTGTTGATCTAAAAGAGTTGCATGTAGACTTTTACCCTAAAGTGTTTCCAAGAGAGATTTTGTACGAGGCCTTATTATTTTGGAGTCGGAGAGAGAAAGTTAGGTGCAGTCTAACAGGATTCTCCTAGAAGTGTTTCTCTCTCGACACAAAATCAAAACTACACTGAGTTTTGGAGAAGCTAGCATGTTCTGCGGAAATTACAGGAAAGAGAAACACTGCTTTTTGAGTTTGTGGAAACATGTTGACAGTATAACATGTCGAAAAGCAAAGGGATCAATATTAAGTCATGCTTTGCAGTTGCTATGATACAAAGACAAAAGAAAACCACCAAGTCTGAATGGTCGGAAAGATGCTGCTTTGAAATCTGGTTTGCTATTGGGGAAATGTCCTTGTGTGTTAGGGACTAAGGAACTGATTAATGATGCCACAAACCATTTTGTAAGGCAGGATGCTGAAACTCTAGTGCATACAAAAATATAAAAGTTCACCCAGAACGTGATTTTATTTATTCAGTACAAAAAAAAAATCAATTTTTTTAAAAAAATAAATAAAATCCTAACCCCTCGCAATCTTCCACTGTGTCAACACTTTAATGACATAATGGCCACTATGGCCCCGTCCAAAATGACATCATGTGCACTTCAGGTCTGTGCATGTCTATAAAGTATGCAAGACTGTCAGGTGTCCCATTTGTTCCATTTTAAGTCTCAGAAGGGTACTTGTTTGTGGGGAACTTTGCATGCTGATGTTCTTTTTAGAGAGAAGAGGCTTTCTCTTGGCAACCCTTCCAAACATGCCATACTTGTCCAGTGATTTACCAATTGTACTCTCATGAACTTTAACATTTAACATGTTAACTGAGGCCTGAAGAGTCTTTGGTGTAGTTCTTGGGTGTTTTGCGATTTCTCTAAGCATTGCACGGTCTAAGCTTGGGGTGAATTTGCTGGGGCATCCACTCCTGGGAAGATTGTCAATCGTCTTGAATGTTTTCCACTTGTGAATAATCGTCCTCACTGTAGAGTGACTGACTTAAAATTGTTTGGAAATGGCCGTTTAACCCTTCCCATATTGATGGCAGCAACAATTGCTTTTGTAAGATCATTGGTGATGTCTTTCCTCCTTGGCATTGTGTTAACTCACATAAATGCTCCAGATCAACAAAATGCCCATACTTTGGCTTTTATAGAGTTGATCACACTTTCTGCCGATCAGTTGATCAAAGGCATTTGGCTGCTACTTAAGCCATGTTTCCACAACAGGAACTTTCCCCAGGAACTAGGGACTTTCTCTGTGTGTTTCCACCACAGGAACCAGGGTCTAAATGTAGTTTAGGGTTAAATTTTCCGGTAACACTTTACTATAACGGGGCATGAATAATCATGTATCTGTAAGGATCTTCTGGAGGCAAGATGTAGCGAGAGAACCCAAATGCAGTTTATTCAAGAATTAACATATAACAGGATCAAAACATAACATGACGTGGCATGAAACAAAACCATGGACATAGACTTACACAACAAAGGTTATAAGAAACAATACTTGACAAAGACACATGGGAAACATGAGGGCTTAAATACACAAGACTAATGACAAAACAAGGGACACCTTGATCATATTTTCTAAGAAACCATCCAATCCCAAGAGCTATCACCAGTTTATATATATCCCATCTTGATCTTATCAGAAAAACCTTCTAGTGTTTTTACCAAACATCTAAATGATTTCCAATGTAACAACTCTAGACTTGATGTGGATTTATATCGTAAGCTGATGTGGTGTTATTTAGAGAAGACTGTAAAATTTGTCCTGTAGGGCTCGAGTAAATGATTTGAGAGTGCATTAACAAAAGCTAGGCCCAAGGCCCAAAAGAGAGTCAGAAATCTGAGCGTATTTGATAAGAGCAGAAATGGTGATAAAACCACCTTCATAAATCCTCAGAGGATTCAATTTGTTTTTAAACGTATCATATTACTAAAAAGAAAAATAAATGGTATCCTGCTTATAGACAGCAGACACTGTCCCACATAATTACAGTGAACTTATTCGCAGTCATGCACTTATTCACAGAATTAACTTATTCACAGTCACGCGCTGCTAATATTTCTACCAAGTTACAATATAGCATAAACAAAATGTTATAGGGGCCTACAAACCATCTCCATGAGCTTTTAATCATCATTTGAGAACAATAAGAAAATTGCAATGATATGAAATTAAAAAATGAATTAATACTATTATTGACTCAAGAAAACCACAACAAAAACAGTGAATCCTTTCAACAATCACTTATATCACAGGTTTACTTGATATCAGGTGATGCACTAAACGGTGCCACGTTATTATAGCTACAGCAGCACAGATAAACTCTATCATTTGTTTGGTTGCTCTTTATTTCAATAGTCCACTTTTTGTAAATTCTACTAACAAAGTAACTTTGCAACTACAAGTATTATGGCGCTTTTCCACTGCATGGTATGGTACGGTATGGCTCGCTTTAAATGGTACCACCTCTGTTGAGGTTCCAAGTGTACCGTACGGTACTAAAATGTGACGTGAAACACTGCCGACCACTGATTTGTCAGACAGAATTGTCACTACCAGCATCGTTGTATTAGTGACGCGAGACACCAAACTCGCTAGATGAATACCTGTCAACATTTGGTTTTCAAAATCTAGGAGATTTGTCGATTGGGTGGTCGATTGGATTTGATTCTACTTTTTAGCTTATTTTGATAATTAAGTAACAAGTACACAAGTTCAATTTGGGAATAAAGTGCGTGTTGTGAGATGCCAATCGCCTCCGTGAGTCTGTCTGGCCTCTGCAGCACATTAACTTTAACGTAAATTAGTTTCTTTGCGGGGACACCGCCTTCACCTGCCATCTATCGCATGTCTATCGGCTCGCTTTCAGGTTAAACTTTCCGCGACTGCGCAACTGGGTTATAGGTTGCCAGGTTGAGGTGACAGACGGGTTGAAATTGTAAATGGTCTGTGGATTTTGTGAATATAATGCATCAAATCTGGCAACTGGTCAACATTAGACATATTGCTTCGAATGCGAACTGAGCCGTGCCGCGCCGAGGCGAGTAGAACAAGTTGAGATGAACTTGCAAAGTCACTTATAGTCAGGAGAATGTCTGTTCGGGAGCATTAAAACCGATATTCAATTGTGGGTCTGGATTGAATTTACTCTTACAACCAAATCAGTAGATTGTCATCTTTACTTATATTTCATGAAACATTATTTTTCTTCACCTCAGCTATGATAAAGAGACATCAAATCTTACATTGTGTGTTTGTGCATTTTGATTACGGAGCAATGAAGGGAGGGGTGTGTTCGTTTGGGTTGATTTCAGATATCAACAGTGTTTCTCAGAAATCACTTACTGCACCTTTAACATATCAAAACAATGAATTCATTTGTTATTTTAAACGTTCACTCAATGGATCAATGGGGAAATCAGCAAACATATGTCGCATAATTAATAAATGAGCAAAGCTTATGTGTTTAGTCTGCCCTTCCCCACACTTTCCAGAGCAATAGACCCCTGTAGTAATGTACTTTATGTTGCATGTCATTTACAATTTCCGTTGACGCATTTTCCAGTGAAATCAGTTAGGAACCTTTACACATAATACATGAATAAGTGATCTCAGTGGAGATCATATTCATCTTTAAAGATCAAAGTGATATTCATAGAACTTAGAGTGATATTAAAGAGAAATCATTTGCCATATTGCCTTTAGAAGATGGAGCCTGAGACTAATAACACAGAGACTAACGGCAAATGGAAATCACGCAATTCGGCCCCATTAGCCATAAATATTACTTGGCCTTGCACTTTTGAGGGCCGTAAATTAATATTTGAGCTGACGCATCTGGGGATTGGGGTGTTAGTCATTTTCTCATCTGTTGGAATTGCGCACACTGGGTTTGTCATGTACCCACTTGAGGGGCACTTACAAACAATAATGTTATACTTGGCAAGCGTCATCCGGAGACTGCCAGAGGAAACGTTTCAACAGCTTTTCCACAATAGTACAAAATCATTGATAGCTCATTACAGGAACACTTACCGGAAGGAAGTTGAAAGAACGGCTGCCAGGAACTTTTAGGATGTGATTTGAGGTCTGCAAAATAGAAGTAGAAAAATACCTCAGCACCGTTGGACATCAGTATCTCAGTTTTTAAGGCTAATAACGCCATCTTTAATGGCTTGTAAAATTTTGATTTGATAACTCTCTTTTGGATGCTAGATTTTTAATCACCAGATCCATACTTGAAACGAGTACTCCTGCATGTTTCTTTACAAATTGGGGCTGTTGAATAATTCTTCAAAGTTTTTCCATTAATGAATTAACATTTAGTAATTTATATCTGAGAGCTAAAGGAGACTAGGGACATCACTAGGAACATCTAACATTTTTACTTTATCCTTCACACACAAACCACTACAAATCCACCTGCCGAATTTTGGAGAATAGTCGATATTTGCGAAAACTACACGTCAACTAGGCCTAACTCTTATTTGAGTATTAGTAGACTGTAGTACATGGTTAGTTTATAGGGATACTCCACTTTTTTGGAAATAGGCTCATTTTACCACTCCCCCAGAGTTAAACGGTCGAGTTTTACCATTTTCAAATCCATTAAGCCGATTTTCTTATATTTCGAAGAATATCAGTAACCAGGCAGTTTCTGGTCTCATTGACTTCCATAGTAGGAAAAAATATACTATTGAAGTCAATGAGACCAGAAACTGTCTGGTTACTGATTTTCTTCTAAATATCAGAAAATTGGCTGAATGGATTCGAAAACGGTAAAACTCGACTGTTTAACTCTGGGGGAGTTGTAAAATGAGCCTATTTGCAAAAAAAGTGGAGGGTGGGGTGTGGGGGGATTTATGCTTTCTTCTATTAAATCAATCTATGGAAGTCATTTGTTTTGTAGATCCTTCTATAGATTTGCATTAGATTTGTTTACTGAATATTCCAGTTACTCTTGACAGAAAATAAGCATTATATTTTACAATATTCCACCTCAGTGTGAATTATCACTTTTATTCTTCTTTGCATTTCATATTTCAGGGTTTCACTGGCAGATGACAAGTTGTTGTTAGCCCTATTAGATAACCCTCAGGGTGCCCTTAGTCTTGATTTGAGTACAATTAATTTTCTATTATAGAGTGCCAAAGATGTTCGCCGCTGTTCTGACTCACCTACAATATTGAGTAGCCAGCCAATTGAAGACTTGGTCAGGCCTTGTAGTGGGGTTTGGAGCTTCCCTCAGGGATCTCATTTATTATTTGCAGATATTGATTTGACAGAAAGGGCAAGGCAAACTACTCTGGTGTTGACTTAGACCTGGCCCCTGGCTGTTAACATGCTCTCAGATGACCAATGCTGAGACTGTGATGTTTGCGGTTTGATCCATGGCTCTTATGAGGCGAATATTTTCAACTGTACAGAAGGTCACCCATTATACAGTATGAAGGATGAATTGGTTATGCTGTTTTTTGTTTTAAATTGTGGGAGTCTCCTATATACATTTTCTTGAGAAGAGGTAGGACGGATTGGGATTAGATCATGGACACACTTGGGCTTTCTGTGGAGGTTGAAGTTAAAGAAAAGAAAAACAAATAAAAGTACAGACACAGCATCCATCATGTTGTTTGGTTAGTGAGTAAATAGAGGATGGGGCAGGTTGAGGTCAGGGCGGGCAGACTGGAGGTAATCTCTCTGTCTCATTGCCTGTATTGCTCCCTCCTTAGTTGGAAATGTCTCTGTGGGATACTTCTTCTGGGTCATTCTATAAAACAGGAGCTTTTTCCAGTTGGAGATTAAAATGATATAGTTTTGTGTTTTGTCATTATGTGACAATTTAAAATGTTAACCGTTTTAGAATTATTTTGTGTTGCAAACAAAAAGATAATTGAAATTGACATTTTAAACAGTCTTCAGACAAAAAAATCAAAGTGTTAAGTAAGTGCAAACTTTTTTTTACATATAGCGTATCCAGTTTTTTTTTTTTTTTTTTTTTTTTTTTACCAGTTTTTTCATGGTAAAAGGGTTAATATCTGGGTTAAGATCATTCTGACAAACATAAAATCATTCAGACCAAAATTGAAAATGATGTCTGTCTGTCAATATGAGTGTATTTTATTTCACCTTAATGATATATAACACAATATAGTTTAATTTTACTGGGATTAAGGATTTGTCGTAAGGGTTTGTCTCACAATTTAAAAGGGGTGTGATGAGACTCTTATCTCAGGAGACGAGTCACGATATTGGGCTCACCAGAACGAGACACGATTTTTGCACAATATTTTATAGAAATTCATTCCTCAATGAAAAAATTCATGACTGGAAAAATAGTCTGCAAGTGGATTTTGAAATGTTTTAACTAGTAATATTGAAATTAATGTCACTTCAGCTTTACTTTATGAATTATATCTAATGCATTGAAGGACAACAATATAAAAGCACTGTAAAATGTTTTGCCACAAACTCAACTGACTGGCTTTTCTCCTGTATGAGTCTTTTCTGACTTTACTATACATTGATTTTGAGCTTTCAGAACTTTAACTGATTGTGTGACCTCCTAATTGAACTCCTTTTCACAAATTGAACATAGGAATAAAAAACGTATAAATCAGTCTTATTGAGTGCAAACCAGAGGCGAATGTTATTGTAGTTTTTATTTTAATATCATTTTTCAATTTTGATTTAAATTCAGTTTAGTTTTAGTTTATTTCATTAATGGTTTTATTTCAGTTTAGTTTTTATTATTTTGCAATTTATAATAAACAGAACACTTCCAGAACAAGTTTGAGATGTTTAATTTCAGAAAAAAGGTTTTTTTTTTTTTGTTTGTCAAGATTACAGATAACTTTTGTGTAGACATCTTAATAATAAAAATACAGCAATGGCTTGAGATTGAACAAAGCACTAAATAAATGGAACTTAAAAGTATTCAAGAAAAAAAAACCCTATGGAAAATTCAGAAAACTCATTGATATAAAAAATTAAGTCTTGTTAAACATGCCTAGTTTACTTTTTTTCAGATGTACAATGTAGCAGAGTGACCACCGGTACATAAAAAAAGGTCAATTCATCTGACTACAGTCAACGCAACCTGCTGTGATACCAATGTGATTAAATAAGGAAGTAGCCTATCCATGCAGTGTACACATGTATTTCTATCTCTGTGGGGACTTTAACCTGAATGCACACAGACTCATTGGGACTCTTGTCACTGTGGAGACCTAAATTGAGGTACACAAGCAGCAGAAAATGTAAAAATGCAGAAAGTTGGCAGATGGAGAGAAGCAAACGTTGCAGTTGTTATTTGAGTTCTGATTAAAAGGAGCCTCCCTAGTCTGTTGTTCTTTCGACGTTACAGGCTAGTCTCTGTGTATTCAAAGTGCAAACAGAGACCAAATCAAAGAGCAAAGCCACAACTACACAATCCAGAGATAGGTTTAGTATTGGGAGACCGACTATTGTATGCGCTCAATTACTATTGTAGTTTGCGCTCATCAGGGCGATAGGCCTACTCTGTGTATGGAGCCCCGATGCTGAGCACACATTCTACAACATAGACACTAAGGCTTTGTAGCGCAATGAATCATCCACCATCGTCATGCGATCATTAGATTGTGCATCTCGTGTTTGATGAGCAGAGCGTTCGTTAACAATGGTTTTCAATGGTTTTTATTTTTATAGAAACTGCAAAACGACAGTGAAGGTATAACGATATCGTGAGACAGATTTTCACCTTTTAGTGGCAGGAGATTGTCACACCCCTAATAATCTACTGTAATCTAAGCATTTTATCTTACTTCCTTTCTTAGCGTACTCTTGAAGACTTCGATTCTTATAATCATTTCCCATGTCAAGAGCAGGAGAAGTATATGTGTGTGAGAGAGAGTGTGCTTTGAGAAGCAGCCAGTGTGCTTCCAGACTTCATGAATCCTTAGCCCCGAGTTCTGGGACCAATAAGCACCTTCCCACAGGCCAGCTCTGAGCCTTGGCTCAACCACAGCTTCTGTTAGAGCAATCCGACCCTAATTGGCATTTAATGTGATGTCTGGGCCTGGGGTGAAGGAGCACTGGAGGAAAGAGAGTACCCAAACAAGCGCTCAGGTTGAAACATTCATGAACCATGACATTCAGGACCTGGAATGGCACTTGAGGTCTCAGAGTTCAATGAGACTCTTGTGTAAATTATACAGGATGTTAAGGCGTGTTTTCTTTCAGCATAAAATTTGAAAAAGCACTCCATGACATTTTTGTTGTTACTTTGTCTATTTGTTTTATTCTTTCTAGTGGTCAACCAATATAGAATTTATTTGATGGCCGATGGTTATAAATTATCATAATGTAATAAATGATTTTTATAATAACATAATAATAATAATAATAATAATATAAAAAATCTAATAATTCACTTTTCTAATAGTTTATTAGACATAACTGTTAAACAGAGACAGTAAACCAAAAGAGACAGAAAATGGGAGGTGCTGCCTTGCGTTCATCACTTTCAAAATAAAAGTCTCAAGCGTTGTCAAAAAAAAAAAAAAATCTGAAACACATCGGACAAATAGAAAACGTATTGACCAATATCGAAAGTTAAAATTGCCAAATATCAGACATGTTGGCCTTGGCGTTCAATGAAATTAATGGTAACAATTTTACCGTCTGACAAAATTTCCACTAATTTGGTGCCATTTTTCCATCGTCCTTGGCTCCATTCTTTTAATTATACTGTCAGTTCTTTTGTAATACAGTGGGTGGGAATGATGAAGGAATGCTTTTGGGCTGGTTTTTCCACAAGCAGAATGCTTCCTCCTCCTGTATAGTTTTTCCTTAATTCTCTGTTTATATGCTTTTTCAGATTCAGACCCCAAAAAGTCCCCAGTGGCATCATGCAATTCCTTTAGTAACCTTTTTTTTTCTTTAGTAGCTGCTAAAATCTATCTGTCTGTCTGTTGAGTGGCCATGTTGAATTCAAAGTTCGACATGTTTAATGACAATTCGACTCCAAACTACAAACATTTAGTTACAGAGATCACGGATCACAGGTAAAACAGGAAGTCCAAAAGCATGTGCCACCGCTGTGGAATGAGCCATAGTGATCGCTGCAAGCTTGTGAGGAACTGCAGATTTTTGTGTGGCCCAAACATACAATCAGTCATCATAGACAGAGCAGACAACATTAACACTAACCACCTGATTCTGATGTGCTGAGATTATTGGGCTAAGTAGCTCTGAAACAACTGGACTTGGCAGGGCGTAGGGTTTAAGAGTGCTGAAACCTCTGGATTAAATATCCCCTGAGGAGGTTCAGGAGTGGACCTTTTCTACCTAATATGGTGTTTGGAGTGGATGACTCGTGGAATACCTTTTGGAACCTTGGCAATGCTTCGAAGTCAGAGCGAATTCTGGGACAGAGTCTGGAACGGATTATAGATTGTGCACAGGGAATGGAGCCGGCATCAGACTGTGCTCTAGGGCTGGAGTGGGCTCTGGAGTGGAATCATGGGCTGGAGCGGGTTCTGGGGCTGCAAGGAGAGGTGGGGTCATGGTGACAGATCGGCTGTGCAGGAGGGACTTATTGTTCCAGTGTTCAGTTATTTGTGTTCAAAAGCATTAGTGAATACAGAGGCTCATCTAAGCTTGCTTGAAAGATTGTAATTAACACCATATCATCCAATGAAACAAGACATCCAAAAAGAGCTGCGCAGGTAAAACCTCACTCCTCTGATCTCAAGAGGTGCACTAGTGCCTTCCTCTCACACCAGATACACAGCTTCAAGGCCCGCATAAAGTGGGGCAAGTAGGACCCTAGGGGTTAAATTGGTGCCATGACCCAGATGAGAGTGAGTTTTAGGAGGGGATGAGTGTTGAGCAGGTAGGAAATCACTGGAGGTAAGTAGACAAGTGGGTAGTCTGTAGTCCCATGCTGATGAGGTGCATTTGCAGGTGATGGCTGAGTGAGTGCAGGTAAGGAACAAAAATTGCATACTTCTCTACTATAAATTATGCGAGAAAAAGTATGTGACAAAGGAACTATAAGAAGGCAAAAGGTCTCTGGATGACCAACTTCTTACGGCGGCATTCTGAAATACACATACAATGGACACTTTACTATCCCATGAGGCCATTGTGGAGGATTTGTGAATGGCAGTAGTGACACAACTGGTCACGTGATAATGACAACATGGTGAATGTACATTCAGATTACATACTACACACATTCATACTATTTAGAACATATTTTCTAGCGGCTGTTGAGTAATTATTCAGTATCTACTCAAGAATATATGTGATTTTGCAGCAACTGATAGTGAGCGAAAGAATCTATGAATATTAACCTCTTCTCTATGACATGGACATGATAAAATCTATATTTGTTTTTCAGTACCAACACCAATAGTCTCACCAATTAAATTTTATCATTTTAGAGCTTTAATCCAAATTCCACATTTCAACACTTATGTTCTGGTTTGTACATTCCGTTTCAAGGCAGAAAAAGACAACATAATTAATAATAATCCTGAAATGAGCAGCTATATTCCCAGATTGGCTTGAATTCTGTGTTTAGACTGTTGCTCTGTTGCTCCTCATTTGCTCTTGTGAAAAACATTTTTTGTTCTCAGCCTTTTTATAAAAGTGCTGACATATCTTCACAAAAATAGAAACCCTACACATACTGTACAAGCTCACAGGAGTGCACAATTTTGGCATGCAAAATTATTCTGCCTCTCAGTTTTGTCTGACTTTGTTGCCAAAACTGCTCGATACACTTTAAAAAGACTGTAACTCTACACCAAAACAGTGTTCAAATTGACATTTGGCTCATCACATCAATATAACACCTACTGTCTGAGCTTCCCATAACTTGTCTTTTTTCCTTTCAGCTAAAATATAAATCCCACACCATACCACACACGGCTCTGGCAATTCGATATACCTCACAAATAAGATTATTTTGGTGTTTTAGGCCACATACCCGTCAAGTGTCAGCCAGCCACCATAACATTTGCTCATTCTCATCAACGCCGAAGCCAAACTGTTTTGCCCGTTAGCGCCAATGCATGCGTGGAAATGTCTCATTTCAACTTTCACGCTAGTTTTGAAAGGGAAAACAAATCAGGATGCGTTAGCACATTTGATGGAGGATGTGTGTAACTGCAGTGACAACTGCCTGGACGCCGAGCGCCGGTTACCAGCAGTTTGCATTAAGTTACGCAAACACTAATTGGAGAGTACCTGGCTCCACTTCACTGACTGTTTTCCTTTTTGGCAGCGCCTCAACAGCGAGCTCACTGCTGTTTCACTTGATTAGCCCCAAATGGGGAAAAAAGGCTGCCTAATTTTGAAAATGTCAGAAAAAGAGAGAAACCTTCAACTCAAACATGCGTATGGCCTGTTGGCACGGCACTTGCTTTTGATTTCCGGATGTCCCTGAAAATTGATTTTCAGCTATGATTGCATACAATGAGGCTAATCAAAGGTTTTGAATAATTGCTCCGGTATGACCTTTCAACATGAATTTGCAGTGTAGAGCATACCGTCTTTTGCCAGAAACATTTGCTTGGATGACCTCACACAACATACCTTTCAAATGATTCCCAGTTGTGTCTATGATGCTGTATTTTCTTCTGATTAGGTCCTAAATAAGCATGCATTATTTTCTTAGCCCAGAAGGAATGCTTGGTACAAAGTGCATACTTCTGTAGTTCTTCATGTGGTCATGTTTTGTGTCTGCTTAACACATCTTTACTTTACACCTTCACACCACATTTGTCTCACTTGTCGCCCTTGCGAAGAGGAGCCGCACAACAAGACCCACTGCTTTACGATGTAACAGTGTAATAAAATGAGTGCACCATTACCGCCACGGCTCTTCCTACTCCATTTGGCAGGAGGTACCAAATAATAAATTGGTATGAATTACAGTGCATCTACTTATCCCTCAGAGTCAAATTGTTCTGTAATGCTCGTAACAACCAGAAGAATCTCTTTAGTGGTAATGCATGACTGCTTTGTCTGAGGAAGACATCTCCTCCTGAGCTTCGCCTTTGTGCGCCGGTGAAATGTGGTCTTTCGTTTAGCGGCGTAATGCATTACGCTGTTTGTGGAGGAAGAAGCAGATTGATTGGGGAGGGCTGGGAGATTAATAACACACACCTTTTGGTTATGACACCCATTGTTTCATAGATGCCCTGTAGAAGTATGCTCCAAAAAAAATGCATCATTGTGTAAAATATTGAGCCTGCAGCTTTTCATTACTCTCAGCACTGTAGACGGATACAGCTAAACAGTAATAAACTGTTTCCCCCCTGTTTTGTGATTGAAAATACTATAGTGGGGAGAAAATGGCATGTCAAATTCACCCACAAAAAAACTTGTTTGGAGGTGCAGGAGACACAGAGGTTGTGTCACTTAATAAAAGTGTCAGGTGCCAGACTGAGTTAAGGAGTCTTTCTGACAGCTAACGCTGAAAAATGGGCGACCCTTGGCCACATTCACTGCAGGGATGCCCCGTAGGGTGTAACCTTGAGAAGAGGAAGCCCACCACCCCCTTGATTCCGCTAGTTTGCAAATTAACTAGGTGTTTGGTTTGTGTTTTTCCTGGAATTAATCTTTCTGTAGATGTGCTACCAGGAGAGCAGTTTAACTAGTCAAGAGCTGGTGAGGTTACCTTTTTTGCTGTTTGATTTAACAAACCTTGACATTCATGGACTGCTCTATATGAGGTCAGTTAAAGGTGCCCTATAATGTGAAATTGAATTTATGATGGCATAGTTAAATAACAAGAGTACAGTACATGGACATGACATACAGTGAGTCTCAAACACCATTGTTTTCTCCTTCTTACTTAAATCTCGTTTTTGAAAAACACCCCTGAAAAACAGGCGAATCTCCACATAATACCGACTCTGACGTAAAAGTCGGGATCATTAATATGTATGACCCAAAATATTTGCATATGCCAGCCCATGTTCAGTGACAGACGAGACGGAGCTGCGCAGCCGAAGCATGGCCGTTGATCAGTGTTTGGATGTACACATGAACACAAAAGTATTTTTAGTTCCTTCATCCGAGCCTCTGAAGAAACAATGGGTTAATTTTATTTTCTCTGGATATTTCCAAACATTTCACCGACGACTGTTTCCTCAACTTCCCAAGAGCTGGCCTCGGACCGAGCTGATGTGTTATTGTTGTTCAAGTTCAGACAGGTAACGTTAATCTTTCACTCAAAATCGTTCAATACTGTTTATGCATCAGTAAGTCAAGCCAGGGACTTCACATCGTTTCTTTTAGTAGGATGAAAAAATAATAATAATTGTGAATAAATTGTATACAGAAAGCGATCAATAGCGATCTTCTCACACAGCGTGAGTTTATCTGGACACTTGCCAAACTCGTTATGAATTCAATGACGCACGTTACCCTGCGCAACGAAGCTCTAACTGTATTTAAATGATCGTGTCTGCATTAGTGAAAGCAGAGAAGGCAGAAATTGGGTTGCAATGATAATATCTTCATCTTCGCGATCGACAGGCTGTCTGTCCTCTGCTTGCTCAATAATCAACAAAGCAACATTTTATGTGATGGGATCTAAATGCTTCAAAAACATCTCAGGATTCGTTAATCTCGATGGCTGTAATAGTAAAAAAAACGTATAATAGCTGGAGTAAAAATATTTGAGATGGTTTCACATGTAATACATAGCTATTTTATATGCAAGAATGTCAGCCAATCACAGCAGAGGCCGGTTACACACAGCAGACACGCCCCTTCAAACCGAGTGTTCAGATTAGAGGCTGAAATCAGGCTAGGAAAAATGCCTTTTATTTCTAAATTATGACTATTTTTGACCTAAAAACATACTAACATTATAAGGGCAACCCAGGAAACATTATAAAAAAAAATAGAAAACCATTATAGGGCACCTTTAAGTATTAGGATTTAACCGTGTAATATAATAGCAGTGTTACTATCCAGTGTTATTTTACATTACTTTATTGTTAGACCTACCTTAAAGTGCAAATACTGGTTATTATGTGTCAAACGCACGCTGTAACATTGTGTTATTTAAAACGATATGATATTGTGTAACTTGTGTGCGTTGATCAGTGTTAAATTAATGTCTAAATTAGATCGTTTGAATGATGTACTTACTCACCTGTTGATCTCTTAAAGGAGTAGTTCACTTTTAAAAAAACTTTTGCTGATAATTTACTCACCCTCATGTCATCCAAAATGTCCATGTCTTTCTTTCTTCAGTCGAAAAGAAGTTAAGGTTTTTTGATGAAAACATTCCAGGATTTTCTCCAAATAATGCACTTCAGTGGGAACCAA
>JAOTRC010000013.1:3927831-3938154 GCA_027497675.1 Cyprinella lutrensis
TTTATGTAGTGTTAAAAAACTGAAACAGGAAGTGCCTCTGGACCAGGGTTGTTTACATCTTTTGAAATGGTCTATAAGGTTTGATTCCCACTCTAACTGAGAAAACTATTTTCACATATGGCTAATTAACTGAACTATGGGAGAAAATGTGCCAAGTTCCGAAACAAGCAGTCAAAAGGAGCCAGGTGTGAACACAACCTAAGAGTTACTCCTCCTAATAAAACAAATTTAATTACAGCGCTCAAGATAGTAATTCCACAAAATTGTTTATTTCCTTATTATTTACTAGTAGTTAATTAAAACACGTAGAATTGAGTGACCAACTAATAAGTAGAGTTCTGTTTGTATGTATGTGTATAAATCTTGTTGTGTGTTTCCTGCAGCTATCTCTGAGTGTGACTGAAGAACTACACAATATAAACTTTCAGACGCAGTTTGACTATCAAGGCCTGTCTGTCTCTTTGGAGGTGAGATGTATTTTCCTCATTCAAAGCTTTCTTTGTGAAGTTTGAAGATTCCAGTGATTTGGCTCTACAGTTTTTATAACCATACTCCCTTTTTTTCTTTCAGACCTCTTCTCTTCCTGTTGTGGTGATTTCAAACTCCAGTCAGCAGCAGAGCGCCTGGGCGTCTGTTCTATGGTTCAACATGCTTTGTTTAGATCCCAAGGTCAGGAGCAGGAGTTACTCTTGGATTATAATTAGCCTTAAAGGAGTAGTTCGCTTTTCAAAACTTTTGCTGATAATTTGCTCACCCCCATGTCATCCAAGGTTTTTGATGAAAACAATCCAGCATTTTTCTCCAAATAATGCACTTCAGTAGGAACCAAATGGTTCAAGATCCAAAAGACACTTTCCATGCAAACTGCAAACTATTCAAAGGGCTTTAAACGATTCCAGGCGATGAAGGGTCTTATCAAGCAAAAAGATCGCTCATTTAAAAAAAAAAAAAACAAATAACAAAGTTTAAGTTTTATAAACTCAAATACTCGCCTTGCTCTGTACTGCAATGCACATTTATGACTCTCCCGTTCAAACTCGTTCATCAAAACGAACAAATCTTTTTCCGAGTCAATTCGTTACGTTCGTTGAATGAACCAAATGATTTGGAAAAAGATTTATTCATTTTGATGAACGAGTTCGAACAGGAGAGTCACAAAGGTGTGTCACAGAACAGAGCAAGGCGAGCATTTGAACTTATAAAACTTAAACTTTGTTATTTATGTATTAAATGAGCGATCGTTTCGCATGATGAGACCCATATTCATCATCTGGAATCGTTTAAAGCCCTTTAAACAGTTTGCAGTTTGTACTGAAACTGTC
This sequence comes from Cyprinella lutrensis, assembly GCA_027497675.1. Lineage (NCBI taxonomy): Eukaryota > Metazoa > Chordata > Actinopteri > Cypriniformes > Leuciscidae > Cyprinella > Cyprinella lutrensis. The sequence goes on from JAOTRC010000013.1 coordinate 3,929,154, forward strand.
TTTTGGACCTTGAACCGTTTGGTTCCCATTGAAGTCCATTATATGGAGAAAAATGCTGGAGTGTTTTCATCAAAAACCTTAATTTCTTTTCGACTGAAGAAAGAGTGACATGGACATCTTGGATGACATGGGGGTGAGTAAATCATCAGCAAAACTTTTTCGAAAAGTGAACTACTCCTTTAAATCAGATGTACAGTCTGACCTAAACAAACATTTCTGCTAATGAGACACTTCCACAAAGAAATAGTGTCTTAATATGTATCTTTGGTTAACATGGCTCTCTGCTGCACTGTATTACACAACCTCAAGCAACCTTCCTGGATCTTTCTCAACCACCGTTCAAAGTCCTTTCTATGAAGAAAACACTCGGGAAAAGAAATACCACACACCTTTTTATTGAAACAACTCGATCTGTCAAGATAAGCCGAGCAAAAGCAAACACAGAAAACAGCTGTTTTGGATGACCAGTGAAAGCCCAACAGCTAATGGATCTATATTCGTCTCTCACCTGCACATCTCTGCAAAAGCCAGGAAATTGAGCTTCTTCATCTTCTTCTCGCTGAGCCAATAGCCCACTCGTCTGCCTCTCAGGAAAGTCTGCATTTCAGCTGCGGATGGCCAGATGTGACCGTAGTGCCACTCCAGTGAAAACAGGAAACAGGAGTCTTCTTATACAGCCCTGTGAAACCAAAGCCACCAGAGATTATGATCACAGCCTGAAATGATGAAACTGTCAAAAGTCCAATAACTGACAATGAACAATAAAGAGGCTGAAATGTTTCTGTAGATTTATAAAACACATTCTGTCCAATATCAAAGCTCACGTCGGACTGTGGATCTCCACGGCTGTGACGCAAACCCAATGAACCGCCTAGCTCAACTGAACGTTTCAAACGTTTCTAATAGAGTTTGAATGTTCTATTAGAACATTCAATTCAAAACATCATGAGACGCATCATTCAAAACATCATGGGAAATCAAAGGTTCTAATTTACAAAAAATGTATGCATTACAGTCAAGTACAAGAATTTGGTTTTTTTGATCATTCAATTCGAACGCCTGAACTATTTAAAGATCTGATGCATCAATTATGAGTGCGAAAACTCGAATATAAGATGCGTCATCATACTTCTTCAGTGTTAAGATTGGATTTGAACATCTGCTGCATTATATGGGAATTCAAAAGGTTTGATTGTGCGCAAGTGTGAAAGCTCTTGGAACACGCAGCATTATTCAATGTGTTGACGTAATTTCCACTGAAACACTGAGCAGCTCCTCCCCTTTTAAAAAATAGCCAATACCGTTTAACTTATATCACAGCTTGGCCAGAGCCGTTGAACTCAGCAAAGCCACAGTTTCCTCCTAATCTCCTCAATTAGTATTGATATAATTGTTACATTTATTATTGCCACACTTAAATATGTGAATTATATTATCAGACAGAAAACTGAACATTTAGCGTTGTCAGGCTTTTATTTGTGCTAAAACAACACACTAAAGAGTAGGCGAGCAAAACAGTACGTTTGAATCCTCAGTATTCATAAAAGAGTAGGCGAGAATAACATAGCAGATGTTTGGTTCGCATTCATACTCAACTAGATTTGGCTATAAAGTACCTACTTTTTTAGCGCTCGTTGAGTAAGTACTTATTGAAATTAAGTACCTACTCACTGAGTATGCGGTTTGGAACGCAGCCAGAGACTGTAAGTTTTGAATGCTGCTTATATCTTCTAGATGTGAATTTTGCCATTGTTTCAAGGCACAATAGCTTCTAAATAACAGAAAGGTTAAATAATTCATACTAAAATCGCAAACAAAAAAAATCGATTTCATGGGGACTTTAAACATTCAATGCATTTATAATGCAAACATTCTCTGAAAATCTCTCAAAACCTCATTGTTGAGTTCAGAGCCTTAAGAGTTTAAACATTAGATTTAAACATACGATGCACAACAAGCGAGTCCGTTTGATAAGAACACTTGATAAACACGTGATTTTGAACTCTCTAAAAAAAACATTAAAAGTTTCATAGGCGAGTTTGACGTATCGTTCGTGAGTTTAACTTTATATTGATTCAAAGAATGAATAAAAAAATTAATATGCAATTAATCATATGCATTAAGCGAGTTCGAAAATTCTATGCGAACATTCAAAGCTTTACGAGCGAGTTCGGAACTTCAATTTATATTTTTAAAAATAAATAAAAGGATGCGTCACATTATGTGAGTTTAAACGTTTATTCGAACAATCGATTCGTAACAGGCGAGTCTGTGCGAAAGATTCGAACACGTGACGCATCACAGAAGAGTCGAAAGTTTCCGATCGTTAGAAAGCACCGAGATGCCAACATATGCTGTCCAGGAAGGGGGCTCACTAGAATTTGAAACACAGCCAATGTGTCCCTTCTGGTTCAAGACTTACTTTCACTGAATCAGAATATAAATACAGTTGATTCTAACGTTACCCATTATACATATTCTGTTCATTTTTGAAAACATATAAATGGCATGTATTTAGGATCCCGTAGGACTCCTGGAATCCGCCATAAACATCCCATTCAGCAGCAGCGCAAACAAGCTAGCACAGTACGTACGTTCACATTCAGATCATCTCAAGTCTTACTGGTGGACGTGAGAAAGCTTTAACTCTAGTATTCTCCCCGTTGGACACACTGAAAGAGCAGATGGAGCGAAGTAAATACCTGTCTAGTGCATGTTTTCGGACTCCGGGTGGATAGCAGTTAGCTAGCTGGAGGACAGTCTGGTCTCCATGACTCGTGTTGTTGTCTGTCTGTCGCTGAGACTGAGAATTAAAGGCTCTCGAAGATGATGAGATGAATCAAATGCGTTCAGCTCTCAGTCCAGACACCTAGAGCGAGCACTGCCTCCTCCTGAGGTGGGGCTGGGCTCAGTTCAGTCCAGCTAGCGTGTGTGTGTTCCTCCTAAAGCATGACAGGAGGTTTACTGCTGCTGCTCACCGCCTGAATCCACTGTGTGAATGTTGCCGCGAGGGGGCGCCAATGCAACACAATCTCTTATTTTGAGAAGTTCATTAGCAGAAAACAAGCAAATAGTTTTTTGTTTAGTTTTTTTTTATGGAATATTTTTTATTTTTTTATTCTTGTTTTCAGGGTGTCTTGCGTAAAAACTGCAGTAAATCAGGCTTTATAAACAACGGGTGTTTCTGTATCTCTTGTATTACAAAATATTTATATTTTCTTGGTAATGTTTGATTTTAAGCTCCTAAAATAGATGAAGATTTATGCTGTTGCTCCTGCCTGTATAGCCTGACAAAAAAACATTAAAAATCTTACTGACCCCAAACTTTTAAAAGTGGATGGTGTATATAAAACATGTATGTTTGCATAAGCAATGTAAACATTAATTCTTTTTTACCAAAAATAATAAATATACAATTACGATATATACTTATGTACTTGTGATATTTGTTTAGCATTGCAACGAGCAACTGATTCTGTATGATCACATTTCTTTCTATATATTATGAAGTGAAATATGACTGATTTGACCGTTTTTGTGGGATTCATCCATTTCTACTTTAATTCGCATTTTGTCTTGATTTGTAACCCGTTGAATAGTTTACTAAATCCTGCTCACACATGCTTTAAATAAACAGAAGAGAGAAAAGAGCAATAATACACCAGGGAGCAGATGTTTAATGCTTGTATGTTTGTACAGCTAACATTTCATTGAAGCACTGAGTTGAACAGGAAGACAAAAATAAAGGCACCACAAGACAAACACAGAAAAGCCCATTATGTACAACATAAAAAATATATAACTTCCATAATCTCTGGGACTATATGTACAAAGGTTTAAAAATATATATTTACATACACAAAGCATATTCACGGGAAATTGAGGATAAAAAAACAGAAGTGCTTCTGACAGCAATGCACAGGTCATATGAACACAGGTGGAGCTCCTCAGCGTCTGGCGGCAGGGCTGGCGAGGAGACCCAGGATGGTGGACAGACAGTGGAGTTTCTCTTTCACCAGCTCTGGTAACTTCTCATTCTCTTTATACCTGAGAGGACACAGACAGCGTGACGATTCAGAACAGGAGCACTACCAACATGCAAACAAAAACAGACCTCATTTCATGGTTTTAAGAAGTGTCCCTGGCCTTATTATGCGATTATGAAAGTTATATACATTGCAAACAGTCATAATTTTCTTTAGATTTTTTTGCCATGACAAGCTTTACCTGGTGATTCGTCCATCAGGGGAAGTAAAAGTGATGCAAGAGACGCCAACTTGGACCATCAGCTGGGATCCGTCATTAAACTGAACCCATACCTCGCCACTTGTAAGCTAAAAAACAAAAATAGATATATAAATCAACTGAGTTCAATGCTAATACTATAAATAAGCACACTTATAAATATATAATATTTATATTTTATGTTTGTAGATATATCATTTCTAAATATGTAGTTTATATAGTATTATTTATATGCATAGGAGGTAGATAATGTAATAAGTATAATGCAGGGTTAATATCGTTAAACTAAAACCTTTTCATTACTTAAATAAAATAAACATTAACTGAAATCAAATAAAATATAAAAAAACTTAAAACTAAATACTAAAAAAAACTAAAATGGAATAAATTAAAACTTGATAAAAAAAAATACATAGACATAATATAGACAAAACAAATAATGGCAAACACTTTAGAAAATATAAAAAAAATTCTAAATGTGAACAAAAACTATAGTAGTATATTAATGATAATAAATAACACTTTGATGAACGGATTACTAAAGTAAATTAATAATTATTATTAACAATGACAATATGAAAATTGATATTTATTTGAAAGCAAAAAACTTAACAATAAAGAAAAATTAAAATTTAACAATAAAAAAAAGACAAAGTTTAAATGAATCTTTATATTACTAAATTATCCAATCAAACACTTTACCTGAGAGGCCCAGCCAATGTTCGGCACAAAAATGGACTTGAGCACCTTCCCTGTGTTAATGGTGCGATCATCTTTGCCTGATTGAGGAGAGCTGCCTTTAGCCACACTTGCTGTGGTGAAGTCTGATCCCGTGTAGGAAATCATCTAGGCATGAAGAAGATAAATGAGTTACTGTTAATGGGAAAATCTATTTCAGAGGGGGACGTACTCTGAAATAAATAGATGACTTACTGACGGTGTGATGTGTGGTGGCTGGGGCGGACTCACACACACCTGAGCCACCTCTGCAGGAGCCGCTGTGCCGGAGCCAGAGGAACACTGAGGCTGAGGAGCTGGGAAAGCTGGATTGGTGGGTCTCCTGGTGGAGCATAAGACAACCAGTGTGAGACATTTAGGGTCTTTTCAGACCTGTATATTGTTTGCTTTGTTTCAAAACAGGGACTTCACTGCATTTTCTTCTTCTAATACAATCCAACTTTATTTGTTAAGCACTTTTAAAAAAAAACCCAAAGTGCTGTACAGAAAAATAATCTCATGAGGTGCAATTTTTGGTTCAGTTCTCTTTCACGAGGCAGCATTTCAAAGCGTACCAATCAATGCAAGTCAGAGAGTAAAGCTGTCCTCTCATTGGTCAGAGTTTCCTCTGTGTCATCCATGAAGATGGACTGAGAAGTTCACTCTGCGAGCTTAATGTGTGGTTTTTCAACTGTGATGACTAATGTGATCACTCACAGAATCAGACACTGTAGAACACATTTCCTGTTATGAATTATGATAATGCTTGGTTCTTGGTCGTCGGATTGCTTTCCGAACTCAACCGAACCGCCCAAGAGTTCATTTTCAATCATTCAGGCGCTCTTGTAGCGATGGTTTTGGTGTGGATCCAAGTGTGACTGTCGTGTTCATATATGCCTAAACTAACCGAACTAAGGGAGAAAATGGGTTAGGTTCCCAAACAAACGAGCCAGCTGTGAAAACGCTAATAATCTCATGGGTCTAGCTTTAGTTAGGTGAAGGTTGCCGGTATAAACACAAGTCTCACCTGCCGATAGTGATGGGAAAGAATTGAGTGTTTTTAGCGCTGCGCTGCTCCTCCGCAGTAATCGCCACTTCCAAAGACAGACACATTCGATGCCCCTTAAACAAAACACAAACAATCCTGGTCAGCATATAACTATTAAGCAGCACAACCAGACATCTGAGAGCCCTAAAATAAACATGAAAGCTTTAAACGTGCACCAATCAAAATGCAGAATTTCGTAGGTAATGCATTACCTCCTCGGAGAGCTCCATGTAGACTCTGCACTCAGGACTCAGTCCGCTAAGCCCAACATCACCCTTCATTGTATACGATTTCCCGCTCTTCTCCACCAAACGCACCTGTTCACTTGTCTTATGGGTTTTTGCACCTAATGACCAATAAAAGAATGCTTAAGCCTAAATCGGATACACTACACACGATTCATTCGTCTGAGATGATCTGTGCCGCTCACCATCGTAGAAGCACACCTCCAGGTCTGCATTAGGAGTGTTCTCCATCAACATGCACTTGGCAAACTTTGTGTACAATGTGACTTTGGGGGTCTTCGATTTCACCAACTGCACAAACTTTGTGGCGTACTGATATTTCTTCCAGTATTTTTCTGCAGGGTAGAGTCAAATAACTATGAATATTACAAACATCTTGCTTTCAAAAGCGGTCTCAAGTCTTGAATAAGTCACTGTACCTGGTAAATCCTCATAGCTGCAGATGAGAATGTCTTCAGGTGGTGAGGGCGGGTGGTCCAGCACAGGAAAACCTTTACCTTCATTGGGTTGGTACACTGTAACCTAAAAACACAGTAAAAAATACAAGAGCATGGGAATTAGAGATTAACAGATGTTGATAACGGACACTTTTCACACTTTTGGGGTTCTCAGAAGCAGAAGTTGTTCTGGTTGGGTAAACTTAGTGGTGAATGGGAGATAACAGCAAGTATAATTTTATTGTATTGTATTTGAATTCTATACAATACATTGTATTTGTTGTTATTGTATTGTATTTGTTCCAACAGCAAAAGTAAAAAATGTGATAGAGTTTCCAAAAGAGGGAAAAAATATAGAGCGTTTCATTATATTGGTAAAAAATTTGTCACTCCCTCAGCCTTTGCATTAGAAACACCCTCACAGTTGTTTTAGGTAATATAACACAATATATAGCATTATAAATGTGTATTTAATTTTTTTAAATTAATAACTTTACTAGATGTTTTCTTGCAATGTTAATAACTGTTGAAACGCGTCATTCGTCTTTTAAAAGGGGCCATTATTTCCAAACCAATAGAGGGTAAACTAAATCACACTATTGACACTAAATAATCATTTGCTAAAAAAAAAACAACAACATGTGCATTAGAGCGGCACGATTCTGGATAAATTGAGAATCATGTTTTTTTATTTCGTTTATTGGAACAGAGATCATGATTCTCAGACGATTCTGATCAACTAAACAATAACATGTAATTTGCTAAAGGACAAAATTGAAATTGCTGCAGTTAATTTTAAATGTTTTAACAAGATCAGTCCATCTCTGAAGTTAATCTCCTTTTTGAAAAGGTTTGATACATCCAGTAACTTCCACACATTAATTAATTACACTATATTCCATGAATTATTGATTTTCTAGTCCCTCACCATGGATCCGTCACAGGATATCCTAAGTACTTCTTTGACTCTCTCCTGAGATCCTTGTCCTTTCAGCAGCTCCAAACACACCTCTCCAGACTCCAAGATACTAACCTAAAGAAATACACATTGTTGTCACAATATGTTGTTTAAATGACCAATTCTAACTTATAAGTTCTGTTCTGTCCAGGGCTCCAACTCAAAGTAACCTGGACACACAAATGAACATATACACAAACAAAAGCTGCTTTGAAACCATGTGTACTGTGAAAAGCGCCATACAGATAAATTTGACTTGAGTTGTACCCATTATAGCAGATAAATGGCTTCACTCACCACAGCATTTTTGGTCTTTTGTCTGATGGGCTTGAGTCTGGCAGCACAGAGCGGAGGGAAGCTCTTCGTAGGACACAGCTTCTCTTTCTTCTCTGTGTTTGCTTTGCCTTTGGAAAGGGGTGGACCCAGAAACTGCAGATCTGAGTAGCCCTGAGGTTCTGATCCAAACCCATCATCCCTACAGGGGCCTGGATTGTTGTGGGAGAAAACGTTGGATTGCTGCTGAGAATGAAGGCCACTGGGTTTGTCGCTGCAGGAGGTTTGTGTCCCGATGGGCCCTCGTCCAGAGTGAAAACTCCCACTGCTGCTGTGACTGCTTAGGTCTGCTGATCTCTTGAACAGTCCTAAACGTGAAAATGTTTTAAGGTTAAAAATAGTTCAAATGCAAAGCTTAAGTGATAATTCACACAAAATCAAAGAATTATAGCATTTAAGTATGTTCACGCAGTACAATCATTAAAGCAATCCACATATCTTATGCATTGTATTCAAGTCTTATTCAAGCTAAATGATAGCTTTGAGTGAGTCACTACTCTACCGTTTCTTATTCGAATCTATTATAGCATGGCTTTAGAAAACTTGGAAGATTTACTTTAATTGTGTTTTTATCCATTCTGAACATTTTGGCAGTGTGAATCACCATACATTCTCATTGTGCTAAATAAGAAGCTTGACATTATTTCAATATTCCTTTTTTTTTTAAATATGTCATGTGCGGGGTAAACAATGACAGAATAATAACTTTTTACTGAAATATTTCTTCTAAAAATATAAAGAATTTAGTTGGGAATGATACCATCATTGCTGAACCAGGCCTGTGTTTGAGAATCAGGCATCTGTGGTCTCATTGACTGGGTGGATGTAGAAAAAGACGATCCCGGACTGAGTAAAGAAGGGAACAAAAAGTAGTAATTATAAAACAGATAGTGTAATAATTAGGGCTGTCAAAATGATTAATCGTGATTAATCGCATCCAAAATAAAAGTTTGTGTTTACATAATATATAAAATATAAAAATATTTTCATCTATATTCTGTATATATATATATAATTT
>JAOTRC010000013.1:3938254-3948712 GCA_027497675.1 Cyprinella lutrensis
GCACCCACATATATTATGTAAACACAAACTTTTATTTTGGATGCGATTAATCGCGATTGACAGCCCTAGTAATAATGCTGAAATGCGAACATGCTTCGCACGTCTCTTACTTTGCAGGCTGTTTTACGGGTGGAGAGGGAAGGCGCCCATGCTCAGAGTAGCCATGGTGAACGTTTCTGTAACTGGAGGTTGATGGAAATGACCGTCCGGACCCTGGAAGCATCTCTTCTGAGTGGCATCTCTCTAGCTCCGCCTCCTGTGGACTGTGGCTAAACCCGGCACCGGATCGATCAGATGAATGAGCCCGTCTCAAGTAGCGAGAATGAGGCCTTCTGCTGTCAGCACCCAGGGGAACTCTCTCAATCCCCATCCTGGATAAATCATCTTGAAAATTTGGCTGCCAATCTTGCCCACTCTTAAAACTGGAGCTTGTGGAGTGATGGGAGTGGCTGGGGATCGGCGCCATGCGATTGGGTAAGGGCTGTCCAATCATCTTCCTTGTTCTCCTCTGTAGCCGGCTACTGCTGCTGCTGCTATTAGTGGCGTTGGAGGCTGTGGAAATAGTGGCAATACCACTGTCTATGGACCCTCCGTCACTGCTCCCAGAGTCTTTGCTTGCGGTGGGCCCGGTTTGAGTCATGAAAGGATGGTCGAGCACCGCAGAGAGACTGGGCCTGAGTGCGGGGTTCTTCTGCAACAGCTGCTGAATCAGGTCCTGCGCTTCGGCTGATATGTGAGAGGGCATCTGATATTCTCCCAGAACCACCTTATTGAGGGTGTGTTTCACAGTGTCCGTGTCAAAGGGAGGTCTGCCCGTGAGAAAGGCGTAGAACATGCAGCCCAGCGACCAAACGTCGGACTCCAAGCCGTGAGCGCTGCGTGTAGCCACCTCAGGAGAAATGTAGTTCGGTGTGCCGCACATGGTGAAGTGCTTCTCACTGGGAAGTTTGAGTTGCGTCGCCAAACCAAAGTCTCCGATTTTAATGTTCATGCTGGTGGTGAGCAGGAGATTAGATAAGGTCAGATCCCTGTGCATGATCCCATGAGTGTGGAGGTACAGCATTCCCTTTACGATCTGATGCATGAAGTGCCTCGCTGTTGATAACACAAACAAAAACAAACATAAAGACTGAAAACAATGTTGATTTTAAAACGGAATTACATGCAGAAAAGATTTTTAATATTAAACCGTGTAGCGCATAAATGTGAAGCACTAACCCTCCTCCTCAGTAAAAGGTTGTTTCCTCTCCTTCAGGTAGCGGCTCATCTCCCCATTGTGACACATCTCCAGAACCAGGTACACATAATTACTGTCCTCAAAGTAATTGTACAGCTTGCGAGAGGGAAATAAAAGGACTAGTCAGTACTTACTTTTTCCAATACAAGGCATTTAGGATAACAGTTTCCTTCAAGTAACATTGCAAATGCACAATAATGTCATTTTACACAAAACCTCCATCATTCATGAACTTGCTGAGTCTAGTTCTTTCCTCTGTAGATATCAATACATCACATTGCTGCTAGAAACAAACATAAATGCAAATATCTGTATTATAATATCTATACACTCATTACTCTATAATCTACAGTTATCAACTACCGGTATTCAGTTTGTCTTCTCATGTCTATTGATGCTATAATAAATTAGATTTATAAATTATCTATTAATGCTTCCACACTTTTTGTCAAAAGAATTTCGATGACCTGTCCGTGACCTTCACAATTATTTTTATTAAATAGGAGAGAAAATGTTATTATCAGTGTGCAAATGTCTTCAATAAGAAGCTGACAAAAACAATTCTCTCTTTAACCTACTTGTTCTCAATGTATTCATAAGACTAAAACAATTAAATCAGGGCATTTCTTCTTTATTATTAATCAACCCCTTTTTTTGTTCCCAAATGTCTTGAAAAACCTACATGAGGTAGCTTAATTTTGAAAGTGTGATTGCTAGACCTGGAAAAAAATATGTAAATTAATAAAATCATATGGTAATTTTTATTATGAATATAAATTGTTCTAGTCATGCCAAGCTCTAAAATATTTTATTGGCAAAAAATACCATAGTAATAAAAAAATGTATCCTTTATCCTTTTCAGTAAAAATGACTGGAATATTAATATTAATTTATGGTTAAAACGAGTGGGAACCTTGAAGAAAATTCAGCTTTTAAAAATTCCCCAATCCTGAAATTGAAACACAATTAAAACACTTAAAATAATATTGTAGACAATAGGGAATCATTGCTGTGGCCAATGAAACACCTTAAGCAGAACAAAATCTTATTTCCACTATTCTTCTGTGGCATTTTAAGATTTTAAGGACCAGTATAAAGTATGCTAATCTTTTTCTCCCTTTAAAATTAAAATATTAATTGTAATCTAACATGCAGGAGTAAGGTCTGTGATGAGGGTTTGAGACTCACCTCAAGAACTGACGGATGCTTTAACCGACACTGGATCTCCACCTCGTTAATGACTCTCTGCACCATGCCAGCTTTGTGCATGGCTTTCTTGTCAATCTGCAAGTACACATGGGAGACGGTGAACGGTTTTGAACAGATGCTGCACAACCACTCCCCTGGCTGCCACTACGAGCAATTAAACAGAAAGCATGTTCTTACCATTTTGATTGCCACTTCCAAACCTGTGTTCACAGATTTTGCTCTGTAGACACATGCAAACGAGCCTTTACCCAACAAGGTGAGAACCTTGAAGTCCTGAAGCATAAAACAAGGAATTGTTTGAATTAGATGGGAGAATAACACAAATACAGAATGAGATTTCAAGAGCCTGTGTGTCCCATGAGATCAAGCTCGTCCCTTTGAGACTTTCTGTGTCCCTAAACCACCGAATGACAAGCTTATTTCCACCACATAATAAAAAATAATAATAAGAGGCAATTGTTGCTTTTTATCTTTTTTTTTTTAATTAGAATTGCAAAAACATCTCTCAGTTTGGACTTTTTTTCTCTCTCACAATTGCAATGTATAAACTTGTAATTGCAAGTTTAGTTACATCTCATACATCTGACTTTTTCCGGAATTTTGAGTGCCCATCACACAATACAGTTTTTTTTTTCCACAATGGAATATGAAAATAAAAATATATAATATGTAAATTCACAATTCAGACTTATTTTCTCACAATTCTCGACATCTCTTACATTACTTTTTCTCTGAATTTTGCTTATATCTAGCCATTTTTTGAAGATTTTCTCAAAATTTTAAGTTTCCATCTCTCTTTTTCTAAGAATTTCGAATTTACAATTCAGTTTTTTCCCCCACCACGGAATCAAAATAAAATAGGATTTTTTTTTCTCTCACAATTCATGCTTTCTATTTACAACTGTGAGAAAATTGCACATTTACATCTCATAATTCTGATTTTTTCCCTCAGAATTCTGAATTTACATCAAACAATTGACCTTTTTCAGAATTTTGAGTTTACATATCACAATTCTGTTTTTTTCCCACCACAGAATAGCAAAATAAAACTAAAACAATACTTAATTTCAAGTGTAAATCTCACAATTCTGACTTTTTCTGAATTTTGTTTACATCTCACAATTTGTCTTAATTTTTTCACCACGGAATAGCTAAATAAAAAACATGTATCTCACAATTCAGACTTTTCCTCTCATAATTGCAAGTTTACATCTCACAATTCAGATGTTATTGCAAGTTAACATCTAGTAAGATTTCTTCTCAGAATTTTGAGTTTATATCTCCCAATTCTGAAGCTTCCATAAAAATCTCCTACCTCGATTCTAAGATCCACAGATGATGCCAAAATTCTGTCCTCATGTGGATCGTTTGCTTTAGTAGTCAAATTAAACAAGAATGAATGAATCACTTCCAACATGTTTCATAAAGTGTTTCGACCTCGGATCAAGCTAAAAACACAAAAGCAGCCCGTTGCGCGCAATGTGTTTGTGTGTGTGTGTGTGTGATCTTTGTTGACGCGTCACTGGTTACCTGCATCTGACAGTGACATCTGTTCATCACTCTCGCGCTCTCCTCCCGCTACTCTACCTGACCCTGACGCTACCGCAAGTCGCTTAGCAACTGTCTCCATGCTCATAATTCCCAAAACACCTTTGTTGCACTAAAAATGAACCGCAGATGAGATGAACAGAAGGCGATGAGATGATCCAGGCGGTAGTGTAACCGTTTCCGGATAAATCAGAATGTTTTACCGCAAATGTTATGAATTGAAGTTTTACTTCTGTTTTTTTAGCATTGAAAGAAAAAAATAAATCAAAAGTAAAAACAAACAAATGGGTGGTTTGGGGAGCTTATAAATGTACACACAACCTCCGAACAAACTACAGTAGTCAGTCGGAATGAATGGCTCTCGCGACCGCGCTACTTACCTCAATTTTATCTCCGATTGAGACACTCATTTTCACTTCATAATCTCTTCAATCCGACGATTCGGTTATTGTATCCAAAATATCCTTATTTTCCCGTGAATGTGAGGTGTTTTGACTTGAGCATGACGTATAAAAATTCATTTAATCGATATATTTGTATTCCCCTCCAAAATGTTTGCCTTTCCTCCATTTTGAAAAGTCCGCCCGTTAGAGCGCGTAATGACGTATCGACGTCGCTGTGCAAATTGACCAATAGGTGATCAGGTTACAAGCACAACACAGAACTACCATAGAGACTGTCAAAATAAAAGTCCTAGATTATTACGTTGACGGTATGAAGTTTTTAGTCCCTGGACATATTTAAGGATTTCATAAAATAATGCAATTTAATGGTTGTTTGGTCTTGTTTGTGAACACTTGCTTTTCTATAATTAATAATATAAATACTTCTTTTTGGTCTTTCTGGTAGTTCACTTAAACATAGTGTTTAGTCAGGGATTCTCAAACTTTTTTGTCAGTCGAAACGCCCTTTGATCTAAAATATTTACAATAAGATTTTAACAACACATTTCCAGTTCTCTAACACGAGTAAATGGTCACATGGCAAACAGGTAAACAAATATATTTAAATATTTTTTACTATGTTTTGTTAATATTTTTTATTTTAAAATTATGTATTTTTATTAATTTTTATGATCTAATTATTACATTTTCATCAGCTCACTAACCTAATATTTTGACTCGTTAATTACTACAAATTGAGCAACAAACATCTCTTAAATAAGACTGGAAGTTTGTAAATGAGGAAAACAATTTGTTTATCTTTTGATACTTCTTTAAACTTAAGATAATACAATGCATTTTTGTCTTTTTGGCAAAAAAAAAGTTCTATACCTGCTTCATCTAGCACTTACAGATCCTGTTCTTGTCCAGATTTCATGACATATAAACTGGGACAATAATTTAGATGGCAACAAACACATTCAGTCAGTCATAAAGGCATGTTTTATTATTTGTGATCATCAAACCTCAAGACTTGATATGGGACTGCATGAAAACTGGGAAAAAAGGTAATGACCGGCTCAGTACATTCTACTTCCACATGACACTACGGAGCTGAAAGCATTGCAATGTCAAGAATAGGAGTGTACCTCTATCTAAGCACCCATAAATTCAAATTACTAAAATATTTACAGGCTCTAAACAACACATCCTTTGGAAATGTATATTTTAAATACAAATATAAACCATATATTTATATGTATTGCATACATATTTGCTTGTTTTACCTCAATCTTAACGATTGACTGAACAGTATTTTGATTCATGTTCCCATAACAAGTTACCGTGTGATATGATTCACCTCAAAAAATGCCTTTGGCTCTCCCAGAATGCAAAGTATCACATTGTTTTTAGGGATAGCTTTTAGTTAAGAGTGGCAGCATCGTTTCAACTATTGAACTACTCTATTCTATATGCTCCAACATGGATGTCCAATCCCGGATTGAGTTTTGAATACAGCTGCAACATTCAAAGGACAGCCTGATCCGATACCTTCAATAGGTACAAGAAAAAAACCAACAGAGGAGCAGACTTCAACAAACAGATGCACAAATACAGCCAACTGAGTGGTGGACACAAAGAGAATGGTTCCAGCTATTGGTTCAGTGTAAGTTGAAAAGGTTTAATGGTAGCTTAGGTGAGAATGGCAGCAGAATCAGATGGTTGAGTGTGGAAGAGCTCAGTCCACCTCCATCTCTCCAGACGGAGGCTTCGTCTGCTGATTGCCTTTGCTGTCAGCACCTTGTTGCGCCGTGGGGCCGTTATGGGCCCCGTTGCTTCTGTCTCCCTCCTCTACGGGCTCCTCGGCCTTGGGTTTGGGTCGGTTGACGACAGGATTGCAAACGTCCTCAAGCTCCTAAAACAAACAGAGCACATAGATTCAATTTATTGAATTATGCATTAGGTTAGACTATTGTCAGCCAATGCCAGATTATAAGGATTCTTTATGGAGGAACTGGACACAACCTGCTAATCATAAGTTGAGGCAATATTTTGTCTCATAATATAAATACAAATATAAATACAAGATACTCGGATAAACGATTTTATTATCAGTTTTGCATTTGAACTATTTTCACGACAAACCTGAATCTTCTGAATGATCTCTGCTACTTTGACTGCTGGGTCTTGAGCAATGGTGAGTTTGCCCTGGGCGTTCATCTTCGCATTTATCCAGCCTAAAGCTTCATTCACACTCTTCTCAACAACACCCATCTCCTCAGCGCTCAAGTGCTGGTAGCGCTCGTCCTGTTGGTCAAATAGCAGACATGTCCACAGCATTTATAAATGTAAAATAAATTAATGCGAAATGATTTTTAAGAATAATTGATCCAATCTGAACAATGCAAAAGATTATGATGCAGTCATAAACACAATTAATAAGACAAATATATCAGTATGCAATGATATACCGACTATAACAACTGAATATAAAGACTAATCTTCTGTAAAATTAAAGAAAAAAGTGAATATGTTTCCGAGAGCATTAGGCATTTAACATCCTTCTGTGTACCTCCTCTATTCCACTAAAGACTGCAGTCATACCTTTTCCATTAAGTGACAATATTTGTAGCCTGGTCCTACCAGACTCTCTCGTACATATGTCATTTGTACATAGAGTCTGGCCACTCTCCATTGACAAGTGTTAACTTCCTTGAAGGTGGGACTCTGTTGAAGTCTGCCATAACCAATCGCTAACTTTGGTCGTGACGTATGTCTACAAATAAAACTAGCTTAACCTCAATGTCATGGTTCTCGGCCACTCCTTTTGTTTGCTGATTAGACCGGTAAAAAATTACAAGAGACAACCCAAGGATATATAGAAAAGAAACCCAGACATAGTATGGATGGAAAATGAAAATTGAGCGGAAGTACGTAGGAGGGCGGAGCCAGGCTACAATATTTGCCCCCTTAAATTGGTTTCTAACCCTAAATGTATGTCATGTTTTATGTCAAATTCCAAAAAATCCCATTAATTGAATTATTATAATAATAATTAAAGCAATAAAGTAAACTAAATCAGTAATTTCAGTCTAATTAAATCAGTATCAACAAAGTGGCAAAAGCTGCTTCTAGATGTATTTACACATTGTTTAATGCAAATACAAAAGCACAAATTATGTTATGAGATGTTTTAAACCAAAAAAAGTTCAATAGAGAAATATGAAATGATGGTAAAAACAAAGTGATACTTTTAAATATTAACCTAAATTCACAAGTAGCTTACGGAAAGTTTTTCTTAATAATGTGAGTCATTCAGTAATAAAGCAAGCGGATGTATATATGAATGGGTCATTGAATCATCGACTCTCCTGATTCGTTCAAAATTAACTCCCATTAATTCCTGCAAAAAAGGAGGTTTCACATCATGCTGCTAAAAACACAACAGGCAAAAACTCAAAAACTAAATCATTTTCTATCAACAGAACTACCCAGTATCAAAAATGACAGCTTACCTTCTGTCTATACATGTCCACCGCCTTCATAAAAAGCTGAATTTTCTTGCCTAGCTCATCAAACGCTCTGGGTCGGCCCTCGTGCTCTCTGTACCGCTCTTCAATGGGCTCACCCAGCCTCTACAAAAGCCAAAGACAACAGTAACCTGCTGTAACTAACATTATCACTTCAGCTTTTTCTTTGAAAGAACTGACCCTTGTGAAAAAGACGTACACTTAAGAATTGAACAAAGGAAAAGTACATGTATAAACAGTTAGAAATAACGCAACATGTATATAACTTTAGTACACATGTATGATCTGAACACTAAAACGCTTACTTTGAGTTCAGACAGTTTGTCCTGATAGATTTCTTTCTCCTGGTCCTCTCCTTCTTCATACAGCCAGTTCTCTGTGTCTTCAAGCATTATGCTGAGCTGGTTACTTTCCTGCAAAATTTAACATCAACACGCATACATAATAAGTCTTACATGTGATTAGTTTTGGTAGCTACGTATTTGTAATGTTCTGTTCGATTTATAGAATGATGAGAGATTCTCTGAATTGCACAATTGAGGTAGATCACACTAAAAATAAAACATAAGCTCCCTAGTCTGTTGTCTGAGAACAGATCATGAGAGATCATGTGCTCACATTTTCGGTGACATATTTCTCATAGATGCCACAAAGTTTGTCTCGCAGGTCGTACACATATTCCTCCACCCCATTTTTAGCATCATTCCTCTCCTTTTCCAGCTTGTCCTGTATGATCATTTTTTTCTGGAAGACAGAATGCAAAGAATACATTTGCAAACATTGCAGTGTACTTAAAATATTAAAAGTATATACATTTTTTTTAATCACTTGCAGATAATATAATAAAAATGAAATAAAAGGCCACTTATGTGCACTAAAAGAGACATACTTAAAGGGTTAGTTCCCCCAAAATGAAAATTCTGGCAGTAATTACTCTCCCTCATGTTGTTCTAAACCCCGTAACCGCGACTATTTTAACAATGTCTCTGTTAACCTTTCTGGGCTGGCAAATGAAATAACCTTGAAGCCTATGAAGGAGTCAGCCAGCTCTCAGATTTCATCAAAAATATCATAATTTGTGTTCTGAAGATGAACGAAAGTCTTACGGGGTTGGAACAACATTAGTGTGAGTAATTACTGACAGGATTTTCATTTTTGGGTGAACTAACCCTTTAAGTACACTTTTAAAAAGTGCACTTTGTAATAATGTCAAACTACAATTATTTTTAAATCATTATGTAGCTCTCATTTGCTGTGTTTTAAAGAAGTGCATTTATTTTGCTATGTCGACTAGCATACTAAAGTAGTGTGTTATTCAATATTACATTTAAAGTTAATGTATTATAATTAACTAAATTGCAATGTCATTGTGTAATTACAAATATATGTAGTCATGCTTACAGTGAGTGGGTAAAAAAGCACTCTTAAGTTCAAATAACAGCATTTAAATTTAAACTATAATACATTTTCATTTAATTGCAATGAACATGCATTTAGTGTCTGAAAAAACTCACTTCGCACCAAAACATAATAATATTAATTATATATTTAAAAGTGTGCTAAAGTGTACTTATTTTTCACAAAATAAATATTATTATAATATTATTGAATCTGAAACTCGAAACTACCAGTGTGGAGACAAAAAAGTAAAGTGGAAAATTGTAATATTTTCTAATTTAAAGGGATATTTTAAAGACATCATGGTAAGTAAATGATGACGAAATGTTATTTTTAGGTCTAATATCTTTTCCCTGAGGTGTGAATCTAGCTCTGTCGTGGATATTTAAATCAAGAAATTTTCGCAACATGCAGAGTACAAGATGCAGTCAGTTCTGCTGGCAGGTGTTATGAGCAGGCGCTAAGAGACAAATATAATAAGTACATATAATCAGACTGAATGCTGCCTAAAAGTGCAGAAAATGGAGCTCTGAATCAAAAATGCACAGGGTGGATGTTTCTAAAGGGGACTGCTTTGAACTGAGATGATTTCAATTAATCACAACACTCCACATGTTCTCCAGGGAAACGAGGCAGACTGAAAGTGAATGGAAAAGCACTTGCCTCGTATTCAACAAAGCTGTTGAGCACATCTCGATCCAGCTGCCGGGTGGTGTTGGCCAAAATGGGCAGATCAACACTCTTCACCTTTGACTTGGCTTTGCTACTGCTTGCGCCTTGATCTTGTTTATCACCGTCCTTTGAGAAAATAAGAAAATTTAAAAGATTTTGCCATATGATCTTAGTGTTTTGAGAATGTCATTTCTGTTTCAAGAAATGAGCCAAACCAATGGAGAAAAACTTTATTTGACTACAGTAATACACAATTATCACGAAGCATACTGCCTTTAACAGGGTCATATCGATATCATAGAAATCAAATTGTTTAACCATTACTTTCAGAAACCACAACTTCTAAGCCACCCAGACAGACAGATGGATGGATAGATAAAATAGAACAGATAGACGGTAGAACGAACAAACGATGGATGGATGGATGGATGGATGGATGGATGGATGGATGGATGGATGGATGGATGGATGGATGGATGGA
>JAOTRC010000013.1:3965649-3977155 GCA_027497675.1 Cyprinella lutrensis
ATATATGTATATAAATTATACACAGTATTTTATGTAAACACAAACTTTTATTTTGGATGCGATTAATCGCGATTAATCATTTGACAGCCCTAATATGAAAACCACAGAGACCCATGCTTTTAGTTGTTCTCACCAGGCCACCACAAAATCATCTTCATTTCAGAGAGTATATTTTTGCGTGTTTTTTCTCAAAGTGTCACTGTTCTGCACCAAAAATAAAGTTCAGAAGGCTGATTTGACATTTGAAGTGAACTGGAACAGAGCAAGTGACTTCTGTGGTAAAATATTTGGACCGCACAATTGCAGACGGCAGCACAAACGTATTTTTGTAGGCGTAAGCACACAGTCTTTTTAAAGTCATCCCCTCATCTTAAATGCACTTTTAATATATTGGGGGTTTTTAGATTGAGTTGCGTGTGTCTCAAGTGGTAGGCTAGTTTAGGATTATATTCCTCGAGTATTGAGAATGAGAAGCTTTATTTTTACCGCCTGGCCAGCAGTTTTCTGCACTTTTAAAAAATAAAAACAAATTGGAAAAATTAACGTAATCTTAATGCGCCAAGATGAGACCAAGGCACATTTGAATAGGTTTCCTGTTGTGTTTGGGGGAAATAAGAGACCCTCTTGCTTTCTTCTCCTAGTGTTTTATTATTATGAAAGTTTAAGTTTAAATGACACCAAATAGGAAAAGAAAAACTCATGAGTGTCGAGGTCATCACGTTTCTTTAAAAATCAGATCATTTGACCCACATACATTCGAGAATTTAGCTTGATACTTAAACTATTAAAAATTAGTATAAAAATGTTATATATTTGACCAAAACCACTTCAAACTAATATGAATACAGAGTGAATTTATAATAATTTGGGACTTGCCCATTTTGATTAATTTTGATATTGGGCAATTTTCTTTGAAATAGTCCTTTAAGAGTTGAACTCCCATTTTTAACATCTCTCGCTTAGTTAAATGAGAATTCACCTGAACGAGGACGTAAAGGTGTGCGTTCAGTTGTCGCCGTTGTGTGTGATTTGGTGTGTCCGTAATTCACCTGTGTGTGTCGAGACTGATACACGCCGGCACCAAGTGGAATTTGTCCTGGTGCCATTCTGTCGAATTTCTCCCTTTTTTTTATTTGTATTTTTTTCGTACGGGCGTGAGGAATCCTGGCCCTCTCTATCACAAAGAGATGCAAATCTTTCTCTCTCTCTCTCTCTCTCTCTCTCTCTCTCTCTCAGTCTTCTGCCGTCGTTCAGCCGTTACGGGAAGGGCAGACTGCTGGCGCCGAGCTGTTTGGGCTCTTTTCAGTACACACACACACTTGTACACGCACACTACGGCGTCACACAACATACCAACACACAACTAATGCACATACATGAACTTTGTGTGGCATTTCACCCGTTATTAATGAATTGAAATGTATAAATATGGCACACACACATGCATAAATTTGACTGCACATGCATTGAATGCATCCATTTAGTCTAAATGAGGCGTATTGTTGTGTTGCACTGGCCATTTAGGAAACAGAATAATGCTCAAGACTTTGGTCCCACAACCCTCATGCGGGTGCCTACCACTGGGCGGTCGACCCCCTCTGTCTTTGCTGTTTCTTCTTTTCCTTGTAGTTCACCGAAGGGTGAGAAGTTCAGTCTCAACTCAGGTAGACATCAACTGTCTATGCAAACTCATCCTGAACCGGAAACATTTTCCCCTTTTTGCTTTGTACTCAAAGCTAGTTGTGAATCAGTATGTGGTGGGGAAAATGGAGGTTAAATTGTGTGACATCCGTCCTCATGTTGAAATTTCACGGTTCGACTCTGAGAAGATACTCTGTGTTGCATTTTTGAACCTTACTAGAGAAACCGCACGTCTGCAATTGCGTGTTTGGACGTCAATCACCTGTTGGATGTTCGTAAAATCACCCCGGTCTCTTTTTAGCTCCTTTATTTAGCTAGCAGAAACTTTTCAAAAAGTTTATTTGACTGCTTCCATAAAAAAGTAATGTACAGTGTTTATTGACTTGAAGTGGCGATTATTTATTCTGGCTAATTTGAAGCAGCGGTCTCCTCTCCCCGTTCCTCCGTCTCTCCCTTCGTGTTTTTCGGATAATCCCGGGCAGCGGTAAAGGAGTGGAGTCAGATGAAAGATTAAATAAATAAATAAAGCGCTTTGGATAACATTCCCCTCCGATTGACCTGACCCTGTGACCCGAGAGACACTCACAAAAAGGTCACGACCTGGCCACAGGAATGTTCATTTTGAATTGCACTTATAAATAACCTTGTCTTAGCAACAACTTGAGAGTATGAATGTTTTATAATCCAGATATAATATTAATGTTTACATGATATATACAGTCAGTTCAAAGATTGTGTTGACTTCTGGATGTTCAAACCTGAAAAGTTTGTCAGATGTCATTTAAATGATATTTAATTAAAAACATGATTATAAGAGTTCTTAAGTTTTTTGATCATACTACAGTGTAAAAAGGAATATGTTATATCTAAGCAATAATAATTGTGGCAACAGATTACAAGCAATATTATTAATAACAATTCTATTAGAATTGAGTAATAATTGATCAAATTAGTTCCTTAAAAGTTAACAAGTAATGAGTAAAAGTTAACCAGTCAAATGGTTGTGAAAAAAAATTATTGTGTTAAATCTAGGGCTGGGCAACGATTAATCGCATCCAAAATACAAGTTTGTGTTTACATCATATATGTTTGTGTAGTGTTTATAATTATTTAGCATATATAAATACACACACATGCTTGTATATATAAGAAATCTTTTCATGAATATACTGTATATACAGTATATTTATACAGAATTTATATTAAATATAAATATTAATGTTTAAATATTAATAACACATTTTTCTTAAATATATGTGAATTTTTATATACAAAATAATTATACACAGTACACACACATATATAATATAAACACAAACTTTTATTTTGGATGCGATTAATCGCGATTAATCGTTGCCCAGCCCAACACCATCAGATCACCTTTTCTATTTTTTCATCTGACTGTTATAACTCAGGTACAGCAGCCAAACAAAACTTAATGTGATTGACTTATGGGTCAATAGCCCATCTAAAACTAACACTGATCACCATAATGGTGACTTACAATTACGTTTTTCTCCTTCAGCGATTCGGCTTGTTAACATCAGGTGTCTTCAATGTTGGCAACATAAAATACAGAGTTCTTCGTTCATCTTTGACGTTTATCTGTTATTCAGATATTTTTGTGTAAATTTGACTAATTTTAAATGGTTAACTTAGATTAATTATTACTCCGTTCTAATTTGTTCAATTTAATTAATAAGATTGCTTGGTATCTGTTGTCACAATTTTATTGATTAGATATAGCGTATTCATTTTTACAGTATATATTTATATAAATCTCAAAATTTTAACAAATTAAAACAATAACTAAAAAAAGAAATGTGTATTTATTTAATTGGTCGTGTTTTTTTAGCCTCCGATATATTGCGAAGTAGAATGAAAAAAAAATAGCACTCATATTGAGCAGTTAAAACATAAGACATTATAAGAAGTAAACTATATCACATTTTTTTGCCTATGTTTTGATGACCTTATCTTAGATTGCATGGTTTATTTCCTGTCAAACTAAACATCTGTAAGTGGGCATGATTTAAATGATAGTACAGATTTGAAACGACACCGTAACAGTTTTACCACCTCACAGAAAGTGTGCTTTTGGTTGACCGCGCCGTGCCGTCTGAATGTGTTTTGCATGATGGCTCCGTCTCTCTATGTCGGAAATGTGGTGTATCTGGATTCTTTCCACATTGCACTCAGATACATATAAGATAACTATTGTAGAACATTTTTGATGTTCGACAGATTAGCATTGACATTCTCAAAGAATTTCAGTTGTTTATGAGGAAACTTGTGCAAAATTTGCCTATATGAATAATGTTTAAATTTAAATAAAAGTTTTTATATAAAAGTTTTTTTATCCAAATCAACAATCACCTAAAATTTGAAGTGGATCAAAATGAACATGACATGAACGAGTATGGTTCAAAATTCATAAAACTAGAAATGGTTTTGACTTTTTGAGTTTTTCTCAAAATTTGCAACATTTGCCTATATGAATAATGTTTAAATTCAAATAAAAGTATGAGTCTAAAAAATTGGATTTTTTTATACAAAACAATTTTTTGCAATAGATGCTACAGAATCACGGCAGCCAAAATTTAAAGTGATCAAAATGAACAAGACATGAACGAGTATGGTCCAAAATTCATAAAACTATGATGAAATGGTTTTGACTTTTTGAGTTTTTCTCAAAATTTGCCTATATGAATAATGTTTAAATTCAAATAAAAGTATGAGTCTAAAAAATGGTATTTTTTTATACAAATCAACATTTTTTTTGCTATAGATGCTATAGAATCAAGGCAGCCAAAATTTGAAGTGGATCAAAATGAACATGACATGAATGAGTATGGTCCAAAATTCATAAAACTTTGATGAAATGGTTTTGACTTTTTGAGTTTTTCATTTAAGTTTTTTAATATTCATTTCATTTACAATTTACACAGATTAACATCTAGTTTTGTATGACTAATTTGATTAAACTTAGGATACACTCAGTATGTGTAATTAGTGTTCATTTAAAAATGCTTCTCAAATCAGTGATATTTTCTAGAAAAACTATTCCCTATTTTTTGATTTTGAATCTCAAAGTAAGTACATTTTACATCATGTAGATTACAAAACATGCATTATAGTGAATGCAAATTCCAAAACGTGCGTAGTGGAGATATCTCTCCGCGGCAGTGGCGAGTACGTATACGCATGTATCAGTTCTGCGGTAGCGAGAGTTCATCAGAACCAGCAGCAGGTCGCCGTTACTGATCTGCACGGGAACAAAGTCAACTCAGCGAGACGCTGCGCTGCAACGCTCCTTATCTGTTTATGTGATGGACTTTTTCAAACGCAAACATTTTCTTTAGATGCGCCGGGAACACACAGACCCCGATAGGGATCGGACGCAGTCTAATTGCTTCAGATAGCAGCGTGTTATTAGCATTAAAACCGAACGCAGGAGCAAAAAGCTCTCCTAGCATCGCTGATGAACAGACCCCATCTCCCGTTTCCAACGGTATTAAACCTGGAAACAATTCTAATGCACTAAGATGCAATTTTTAGGTGAATTCATACCCCCGATTTGACCGCCTAATAGTTTTCTTGTGTATAAAAACATTTAAGTTTGTGTGTGTGGAAAGTACTTTTTAAGCCTGTTTTGACCCTTCTCTGACATGCTTTGCATGGGTGTGTGTGTGTGTGTGTGTGTGGAGTGCTGGTTTCAGATGTGCGTTCTTGCCAAGTTGCTCAGACTCCCAGGACAATACCCAAAACACCCCCCTCCACCCCTCCGCGAGCTGGCTCGGGGGCATTCCTCCACCGGTTCACTGGCAAGGCTCAAGTGGGTTCCGTTTTTTTCAAGCGCTCTAATTGCTGAAAGACATAATTGTCGAGGACTTTGAAGTAAAAGTCAATTTGCCATAAGTCCACGGCTGGACTGTTTTTTCTTCTTCCCCTCAGCAGCGTTGGCTTGCCGGCAAACTTGTTCTGATGTATGGATAACGGCAACTTTGAGACCTGTTTATTTAACAAGGCCAAAACATCAAGCTCTTTTTGTTGTCGTTAGCCGAACGGCGCTTCGCGTTTAATAGAATAATGGCATCCGGCGAGGTCCGTTCGTTTGTTTTGCGAGTTTTCCGCACGCCGATGAGTTGACCCGGCGTCGTGCAGCCACTGTCTGGTGTTTTTCACTGACTAATATGGGTGATGACAGGGTTATGGGAAGTGTAACGGGTACTGACACAATACCTCCATGCTCTGCCTCTCAATACAACTCGAATTAGTCACCCCTCACACGTTAAAGCTGCACACCTATGCGTGTGGTGCGTACGTGCTCGCTTCCGAGCGACGTGTGGCTTCATCCGTCAGTGTTTATTGTTTACTGTACTCCTGGTGGCGCCAGGGCTAGAGAAAACAGAAGCCTTAAAAACACTTTGTTTTGGGCAACGGCGAAATTCTGCGGTTTTCTAATCGGAAAAGGCGATCAGGGCCCCTGATCTGTGTATCGGCCGAGGGGAGGGGAGGGGGAGCGTTGCTCAACTGAAGTTCCATGTATGGCAGTGAGAACATGTGGGCGCACCAGTCTGTCTGTCTCCAGCGCTCTCCTGAAAGAAAGAACGAAAGAAAGGCCTTCAGTGAAAGACAGCGAGTCACAAAAGACCTTACGCCACAATAAAGCGAGAGGTGGCTGTTGTTTGATTTCCCAGCAGGCCTATATTCCAAAATAACACTCTAGTGTGAGGAGGGGGGGTGCGTGTTAAATAATATTCATCCTCTGTCGAACGATTTGTTAATGACCGTCATTGGGTCCAAACTCAAAATGTTTAAGGCAAGAATTAAAACTACACTTAGGATTCACATACAGAAATGTCAATCAACATTTTGAATTAATGATGATATTAGAAGTAGTAAAACTGAAATATTATTTCTTAAAATGTACTCCAACAATATATATATATATATATATTAGGGCTATGAACGATTAATCACGATTAATCGCATCTAAAATAAAAGTTTGTGTTAATATATGTGTGTGTGGTGTGTATAATTATTTTGTATATATAAATACACACATATGCATGTATATATTTAAGAAAAATGTGTTATTAATATATCAAATATTTATATTTATGTGTAATATTAATTTTGTATAAATATATATAAAGTATATACATGCAAATATTTCTTAAATGTATACATGTGTGTGTGTTTATATATACAAAATAATTATACACACTACACACACATATTCTGTAAACACAAACTTTTATTTTGGATGTGATTAATCGCGATTAATCGTTTCCCAGCCCTAATATATATATATATACAGTATATATACAGTATATATATGATATTGAATCACAAGAATGTAAATCTGAATCGAATTATGAAATTTGTGTCAATTCCCAGCCTTAGTCATTATGCACTCATGGGTTATTAATGCATGAGAACCAAAGCTGAAGCTATTGCTTTTTTTTATAACAGGTGCTCTTGGAAAAGCTCCCAGCAAAGTCACAGACGCCCTGCCTGATCCAGTGCAGATCGGAGCTACGGCAGCCTCAGAAGACGAAGAAGAAGAGGAAGAAGAAGATATCGAGGCGATGCAGTCGAGACTAGCGGCGCTGAGGAGCTAAAACACCTGCGTTCCCCTCAAGCTCTATAGGCATAGACAACATATCTTCCTCTGTAGCTTTTCTACACATAAGGCACTTTGGCATGGTAAATATAGGACTAAATTCGGACTTCACTTAAAATAAAATAGTGGATATAGAATAGAAATAAAAATGTCTATATTTCTATCAATTTCTAACTCTTTATTATATGTAATACTAATAATAATGAACAGTGAAGTCAGATATTCAGTTCTTGTACTCATATACATATGGCTATTTCAAATCATTAAAGTTTGACTTCTTTGGTGGATATTTGGTTTGAATCTATGCCTATAGCTGCAGCTTGTCCAAGGATCTGTTGTGCAGTGTCGTCATATCGGTGTTGGTCTTAGTTGTTTTGTCTCTGTTGTTGAATTTGCAGTTTTATCTTAAGCCTTACTTGGGCTAAGTGAATAGCTTTCACACATCTGGCAATTTTGTTTTACTGAGTAGGAGTAGCCATTACTTGTAAATCTTGTACAAATGCTGAATATACAAATAAATCCGTTTGCATTGTTATTTTGTAAGTAAAGTAATAAGACGGGCTTTGAGAATTAAGGAAAGGCTGTGCTCGATAACTGACTGGCTCACCGGGTGTTTTGGATCTTATTCCTCTTTGTTTTTGTCGATTTCTACTGCTTTGTGACTTGTCATGGCTTAAATTCACTTCTGTCTTTGTATGTTTTGTCCTATGAGTATTTTTAATGCCTTTGCTTTTAGATGACTGAAATGCCTGATTAACATGTAAATGGCTGACGATTCATCTTATGGTTCATCCAATATTATATTTTAAGTTGAATGGTCTGCTGAATACTCTTACATGTCTACATATGAAACAGTTACTCTTTGTGCATTCTGGCATTATAATGAGTTTTTTAGTATGGCGTGATCTGCTTATTTGACAAGCTGAGCACTCTGGAGTTACAAGTATGGATTTTATATAAATCCAGTCTCAATATGTTGGCTAATGAACCAAATTCATTCGTTTTGCTTCATTTCATACCTTTGCTGTTGTAGAAAAACATTCACATCTAATGCACTCAAATTTGTAAATGGGGAAAAATGTTGGCAACACTAATAAAATTTTATAGGCAAAAAGGCAATTTCACATCATTGATAAAACAGTGTTGTATTGTATCTGTTAAGGTCTTTTATAAGTTATCTAGTGCTTCTACAGTAATGCAATAGCCCTTGTTGTCTTTGTTATTGCCTGCTGTTTTATTCGGGATTCTCAGAGGGTTATTTTACCTACTTCAATCTCTCTCCCTTTGACTTCCTCCCTGTCTACTCACCCAAAGCTTTGTGAAGGAAACCCGATCTTTAGAGTCTTTTCACTTTGAATCTAGGTTACTCCTCTATAGAAGGTCTGTTTATTGCACAAAGATGAACATTTAAGCATTAACGAGGGAGTTTAGAGTATTTAAATAACATTTTAAACCCACCCAAATACTTAGTAGTAATCAACTAAGTAGTATTACTTAATATCTAAAGTGTATAAAAATGAAAGTTAGTGCATGTGATCATTTTTTTTCAGTTCAACACGTTACAAATATTTAACGCAGCATCCATTTTTCCCATCATACTTTGACTATCTGTCTGTCATTAATAATAATCAAATTATTAAAGACAAAGAGAAAATCACTCTCTGCTCTTGACTGAATAACTTTTGTTACTTAATAAGGATTTAATCTATATTTAATTTATAATTTATGCAGTGAAGACTGTGAAGTGTTTCAATTTCAGTATATAGGTATATCCTACCTGTTAGACCTACCTGAAAATCAATATTACATGGGTCAAAACAACTAAAACAGTAACTTTTTGTGCATTGTGACAGTGCAAATAAAAATCTGACCAGGTCTGACTATAGAAAAAAAAGGTGAGCCCTACCTGTGATATTGAAGCCAGGCACAGCTAAATTTGTTATAATGGGTTTATAGGAATATTGAATATCCATTTAAGATCACTAGAATTCAAAAATATTTTTTTTTTAAACCCTAAATGTTAAATACATGTTAAAATATATACATAAAAATGTATATCGTTTAATTATACTGTTGGTATATCCTACTCAATTATACAGTTGATTGGATATAATTATTGTACGATTAATTAGTTGTTATTTTTTTAATCGATTGACAGCATAGCCTATATACCTTATACATATATGTTATGCATATAAAAGCATAATAATGATGACCTTTTTCACTACTGTTACTTAATATATATCTATTTTGGGACATATACGTTGTTGTTATTTTTGCCCATTATCTAGAAGCCACATGTTGAGGTCAGTGCGCATGCGCAGTCGCGTCTGTCTGTCAAGCGCTCAGTCTGAAGGAAACTCCTCCCTGCTGACAACACGCCGCTCGCAGCGCAATGGTCTCCTGGATTATTTCTAGGCTTGTGGTGTAAGTCTTCATTCTGTTCTTTACAGCATTTTCACTGGGATGCATGAGAATGCTTGATCCTTATATAAATATGTTGTTTTTCAGATTTTTTATTTTTATTTTTTGGTGCGATAATGCAAGGGTTTCTATAGCACCTTAATTCTAGGCAAAACAGAATCACATATGGTTATGAATCAGGCCAGATTTGTCCTGATTATTATTCTTTTGATTATTTATTTGTGTTTACATGTTGATAGGCTATTACAAAGGCTGACTGTACACTTGCAAGCTAAGGGAAATGGATGATTCTCCTAAATGAGAATCTGACACCAGTGACACGGTGAATTATGCAGGATACAAAAACAGTTTTAGCTCAGCTCACATTTTATTCAATTGCATAGGCTAATTCAGTAAAAATGCACAAAATAGGATTCGATTTCGAATGTTGAATCTGTTGTTCGGAATCGAGCAGGTCTTTGATGTGTCACTAATGGAAAGACAATGGGATGGTCAACCAGCTGATGACCGCTAACGTGTGGGCTTTTCACCATTTGTTTTATTTTTAATCATCGCTATTATTGACTTAACATTTAAAGTGCGCGCGTCAATATATTCCACGTAAATATCTTATTTGTAATAGCGCTTCACGTCAATCCTCTTGCTGTGTGTGCAACATCTCTAAATAGCTCTTCAATTCATTTTAGATCACAATATCCGATGACACTGCACATATGCCAACACTTGTGTAGTAAACTAGCTGTGTGAAGAGTCTAATAATAAACGACAAATGCAACAAAGCTGTGTTTGCGCCCTAGGTAGTCTACACTATTTAGTCGGTAATGTTTTGTTTTGTGGGTCAGGAGTGACTTCGGATTCGGGTCATTTGATCGGGTCAGAGGCGCAGCTGTTGCTGGCCTGGTTTGTTGGGAGAAAGAGAGGACACTGGAATAGAGCTAAACTCAAACGCTTAAACACAGGTGTAGGACACACTTCTTTTAGCTATCTAGCACTTTCCAGAAACCCATTTAACCTATACAGTGCAAACGCTATTCGTTCCGTCCCATTGGCTTGTGATGTTTTCTTTGCGCCCTTGACGAGTATTTAGGCTGTTTGTCAAGTCTATTTTTATCAAGCTTGCAGAATGTAAACCTGGAATATAAACGGGGTCGTACAGATCTGTCGCCTGTTTGTGTGCCACAATGGCGCTGCTATAGACAAGAATTGAAACAAATATATTGTTGGCTGATTAAAGGAGACTCCAGGCCTACTAAAGGGAGGTTATCTCAAATATCAATAATGGAAAGGGAGTGGAGCGGTTTCCTTTCAGGGAAGTGGACCTAGATGGGAATTATAACCGGCAATTGTTATGTAATTTTTAATATTGTAAATCAAGTAATCGTCTTTAAATGATCTTACAAATAAACTCTAGGACTTTAAAACCATGTTATTTCTGAGGACATCTTAGTACACGCGCAAATGAGGTAATACAAGCAATGATGTCATTTTCACGAATTTTCTCCTGGGAGAATGGGGATAGTTGAGTAACACTTTATTTTACAGCGTCATTGCTACCTATGCATCATACAATTACTGTAGTAATAACTAAAAATTATGCATAATTAAATGCAACTAACCTCAAACCAAACCAACCAGTAATCCTAACCCTATGAGTACATGTACTGATTACTCAGTAATGTATAATTAACGTTTAACACAGACACCTTTTTGAATATCAATAATTCACTATTATTTCTCAGAGGTGGAAACACTTCATTTAAAGCACATAGCCTACACTATGGGGTAATGCCTATTGACACTGATCAGCAAAAA
>JAOTRC010000013.1:4208270-4221656 GCA_027497675.1 Cyprinella lutrensis
ACTGTTCATGCACCAACAGCAACATTACACACTATTTAAAATGAAAAAAGTGAAATCGCAGTCAACCCCCCCTTTAAAATAACTGTTTTCTATTTGAATATATTTTAAAATGTAATTTATTCTTGTTATGTCAAAGCTAGCATGTCACACGTTCCTTCAGAAAACATTCTCAATGTGTTGTCAATAAAAAGTTGAGAAAATAATAATAACCAACAGGTTATTGAAATAATTAGCTGCAGCTCAACACACACACACACAAAAAATGCACCATTGTCCTTTTGGTTAACCTGCACTTTTCACTTCCTTCATTTCACCCTCACTTTCCTGCGTTTTGCTCCTCTGAATTTGAACTGTACTGGAACGCATGCAAATAACCAACTGTTGAGGGTTATTTGCTGGGGGTTCAGAGCGCTGTAATGGGAAGTCAATTACAGGCCGGGGCAGCTCTTTGATCCCAGCGCCGCTGACATGCTTGACAGGGATGTGGGCTAGGATGTCAACCTTTATCAGCCAGAACAAAAGAAAGAGGAGAGAGCGAGAGAGGGAAAGTAGGGGGACAGATAAGCAGGAAAAGATCACCGAGACCCCACATTGTCTTGGAACATGGGAATTTAGAGGGACTATCAATTCAAGTGAAGGTGGAGTCCTGAGTCCCTCGATCACCAAAACACTGTGACACATGTCAGCTCTTAAGAGCGCCAGGCTGGGATGGCCGACCTTCAAAACAAAGATAATGACTATAGACGTGCTCAAGAGCAACAGATACGACCATATCACAGGAATGAAAAGATGTAGCGTATGTGTGTAGAGTGGGGTTATCTGTAGGTCGTGCTTTCACGTTAACTACAGCGGATCTGTCTGAATCCTTTTTGACAACTGAAAAATGACTTTTATACATAGAAAAGCATCCACCAAACTGTCAGTAGCTGATAATACACAGTCACACTTGGAGAAAAGAACTTTATCACTTTATTTCTACATCTGCTCTGAGTTTGGGTTGCTTCTAATGCGCATTCAGGGACGCAACATGAGGCAACCATCTTTCCAAATATGTAATGAACAGCTCTTATAAACCCGGCTGCTGTCAACAAAAGAGAAGCTTTAACCCTTGTGCATCCTTATGAACATTTTTGTCCTTTTCAGTTTTGTTTTTTTGGATCACTTTGCGTGTGTTAAAGCTAACTGCAAAAAACTTGGGACAGGTGTGTATTTTTATTGGAATTTTACTATTTCACCATAATTTTCTGAAAAAAATATTTTTTTGCATTAGGTACAAAAAAATACTCCCTCTCCGCATCTTTTGGATAAAAATGTCCCTATTGAAACCCATTAAAAATGCCATTTTTAATCCCTGGTTCAGTTAACTATAAAATTATGCAATCTTTGTTAAGAGGCTTTTATTCTGATGGCAAGGCTTCAAAATTGTATATTTTACTATTTTTTATCAGATGGTGCCATTTTTTTTCAAGTTTGGCTTTATTCCTGTTTTCTGCTTCGGCATACTATAGAGCCAACTGGATAAATTAGGCAACGATATTTCATTGTGAGCACCAGTAGGGTTTTGCTGGCACCCAATGGGGAAAATATGTTACTACGCCCAAAAAAACTGTTACAGAAAGCTCATTTTTTGAGATATCATCCTCAAATTTGGAACACAACCTATTTAGATTTATGGTTTTGATTTGATTGCAGTTTTGAGTTCAACCTGATTTATAAAATATATTTTATATAAAATATTTTTTTGTAAATAATTTTCATAAACTTATACCAATATAACTTTTTGGATTTACTTATTATTATTTTTTTACTTCAGCAATAATCTGCAAAGGGTCTAACTTTTTTAAGTTGTAAAAAAGTGTAACTTTTTTAAATTGATGCACAAGGGTTAAAAGTATAAAAGTTGAGCATTAAACTCACATGGATGTTTCTTCAGGAACATGTCCTACATGTCTCTATCTCATAAATCCGTAGGATAGACCTACAGCGCGTTCACCAAACCTAGCTTTTCAATTGTTCAATAGAACGTTAGAAAACTGGAAAAGTCCTACAGTACTTGTATCAAATCCAGACACCATTCTCCGAACCCCCCTCCCAGCTTTTCAGCCCCGCTCATTCCTCAAATATCTCAAACTTCATTGCAGCTCAAAGATCTCTTGACCGAGTTGCAAAGCAAATTCGACGGCTCGTACACAGAGGCCGTCAGGCAGAATGAGGAGTTGAATTTGGTAAGCTGTCCTCATGGTTAAACTGAAGTAGCTTTCCCTTTCTGCTCTTGAGCTCACATGGGTCGGGGCACTTGATTCAAGAGACTGGAATATTACGGCAAGGAGTTGCTATCTGTTATCTCTAATTCCTTAATTTATTCTGCTGTGAATTCGAATTCTTAAAGGAACCCAACTATGACACGTTTCATAAATGATTTAACAAAAAATGTCATTCTTTAAAGAAAGATTAAGTCCCTCCCTATCATATGAAACGTTAGAGATGACCGATACACCTTGCCAAGATTGTGTTAATCTGTCATCTAAAACCTTACTCTGCTGTCACAGTTTGACTTACTGCCAGCTTTGCTTAAAACTTGGTCCTGCAGGCACACACACACTCAGCACTTGTCTGTTACATACACTACTGTTCAAAAGTTTGGGGTCAACAAGATTATTTTAATACTTTTATTCTGCAATGATGTGCATTAAATTGATCAAAAGTGACAACAAAGATGATTATAGTTACAGAAAAATATATTTAAAGCAAGCGCTGTTCTTTTGAACTTTCTCTTTAAAGAAACCTGATCAAATGTATCGGTTTCCACAAAATATTAAGCATTAAATCGGCACGTTAAAATGATTTCTGAAAAATCATGTGACACTGGAGTCATGAAGACTGCTGAAAATTCTATTTAATATTAATAATTAAATAAATAAATAAAATAATTTAATTAATATATAAATTGTATTAATATATAATAACTTTAAATATAGCAATATTTCTCAATATTATTGTTTTACTGTATTTTTGATTTAAATAAATGCAGCTATTGTGAGCAAAAGTATGTGTAAAGAATTTTTAAATCATATCGACCTAAACTTTTGAACTGTACGTAGTTGGGTGGGTTTTTGTTCTTATTTTTATATTAGTGTATGAATGTCCATTGTCCGTTCTTATTGTAACCTTTTATTCCCTGAACTAGTGTAAAATCCTCAGTGTTTGTGTGTTTTTGACATATTGACATCACCTGCTTCACCCATATTTAAAGTAAACTTACATTTTAAATGTCCATTTCTTTGTCAGCCGACACTTGAATAAGCTATTATAACCAAAACTTAAATAGAGAAAAATTCGGTTAGTTTCCTCACCATTTCTACACAGTTGACAGTATTTCTTAAAGGGATAGTTCACCCAAAAATGAAAATTGTGTCCGTAATTACTCACCTCTTGTTATTTTAAACCCTGTTAGACTTTCGTTCATCTTCAGAGCACAAAATAAGATATTTTAATGAAATCTGAGGGCTGGATCACTCATAGGCTGCAAGCTAATTGCATCTGACGGCCCAGAAAGTTAGTAAAGACATCGTTAAAATAGTCCGAGTGACTACATTGGCTCATCCTTAAGTTTATCAAGCGGTGATAACACTTTTGTGCGCTAAAACAAACAAAAACAACGACTTCATTCAACAAACTCCTCTCTCTTCCCTGCCATTCCATTTGTTGGGCTATTCACAAAGTACAGCTCTTCCGTTTTTACGGCAGAACGCTGGTTCACTATTGGCTGAGCACGATCACATGATCAAATGCATGCGTTGGTGAATAATTGATTTTTAGGTGAACTATCCCTTCACGAGCTCCATCTTTGACTTATGTCAGTCAAGTGATTTTTGACTTGGGTTTTATTCAGCTTAAGACTCAGCTGACCGAGACGTTGTGTAGGCTCGAGACGGAGGAGGCTGAGCGTCAGAAAGTGGCTGGAGACCTTTATAAGGTAGAGCTTGATGCACAAGGATCTTTCTGTCAATTAAATGGTTAAGAAGCTTGTTTGCTATCAAGTTATTTCCTTTCAGGCCCAGCTGTCTCTGGAACGGATTCAGGCGGAGATTGTTAAAGAAGCAGACCAAGCTGACCTGATAGAGACCAGCAGCCTCACGCAAACGGTGAGAAGTGTGTCAGGTTTTAAATGATGACAAAACTATAATATACTGTTTAACATAAAGACCACAGATTGTGTGGTCCTGTGTGAGATGTTGAGGAGAACAGACTTCAGAGTTCATTTTAAGAAGAAAAATATAATAGCTTTATACAATTAGAAAGTATTCATATAAAAAATAAACTGTAAAGATTATTTAGACCTGGGAAAAGACAGGTATTTAAACCTGAAATTTAATTAAATTGAGAAAAATATTGCAAATTACTGTTGCCTTCTTTGAATATCAGTGAATACAGCAGAACTGTACATTGATTAGGCTGTGTGTCAATCAAAGCATTTTTTTTAATTCAATTGTTTTCAATGGGAGCGCCACGTTTTTCAAACACCATGAGTGGTTTTTTTTTCACGATAAAGCGTTTTTTACTGGTCGTCAAGAGTTGAAGAATGTTCAGCTTTGGGTAAAAGTAAAACGCAGCGCTCATCATTGTCACTTTTTACCCAGCCGTCCAATCACAGTGGAGGAGGGGCGGGGCTAAAACATTATTTCTGTACAACGACATTAACCAGCATAGCTAACCGAACTAAATGAATGAAAATTACATTTTTAAAATTAAATAAATTATCTGCAAAATCAGTTACAAGTAAACTGTGCTGCTAATATTCTGTATCATAGCAACGAAACGTCTCAATGGGAAAAACGCTCTTAAGCGTACACAGCTAGACCTTTTCTGCAAAGCGTCTAGCGTTTTCAGTTGTCTAAAAATCCTTTGGTGGACACACGGCCCTAGTTTATTGCAAAATGACTGAGAAAAGTGAAGTTAGATATGAATAAAAATCAGATTTGATGTTATGTATTTTGAAAGCGTGGTCATTGTTAAGTTTTAAAAATGTCTGCCTGACTTTTTTTTTTTTTGACATGATCTTAGGAGGAGCTTGACCGTAAGGAGAAGATGACTGCAGGGTTGAATCAGACAGTACAGGAACTACAGGAACTACTCCAGTCTGTCAACAGACAGCTTACCAAGGGACATGAAAGGGTAGGGTCCTTAAAAAAATATTTTTACATATACAAACAAGTTTTCTACTACCCCCGTTTTCCCATCACACATAAGTGTGTAATTTACTCGAATGCCTTTCCTTTCATATATTTAAAATGACTTGCAGATTTATAACTTTATTACCTCTGAAGACATTATGACTTTAGCAAAAGATGTGTGCGGCTGATGCTCCTCTGGTTGCAGTTTCACTTGTCGCCAGAGGGGGCGTAGTTCTGCTAAAACTCATGAGACTTGTCAGAAAATGAATTTACTGTAAATTCAGTGAGCATTTACTGTGTCTTATTCTCTTTTTCTTTCAGGATGATCAGGTGGATAAATTATACTCTAATTATAAACTGTAATGAAATGGAGGAAGGCTTCAGTGTGCTCTCATAAAGCCACATGACATCAAATCAGAGTAACCCACCGTCAGATTCCAGCCCTGTTTACTACACCTGATCCACTGCGTGATCTCCAGTTAAAGCAACCCACGATCCTTACACACTCCAACCCGGGGACCCGTTCTCCCAGAAGGTGCTGACGGACCCTGACGACCTGCACTCAGCGAACCGGATCCTTTCTCATGCTGTGTCGACCCCTGCACCATGGCATTCCTCATATTCAGTAGACGTAAAGAGTAAAAGCATCCGATAGACGAGACCGTTAGACTCGTTGATGTTTCATTTGACCCTTTTCCAGTCCGAATACTTTGAATACTACTTTTTGTTTGCTCTCTTTGACCAGAGAGTTTTTTTATCCTTTCGTATAAAGAACATTGAGGATATTTGTGTTGGTTTAAATATAAAAGATAACTGTTAGGATCTACTGACTTTCACTATATGTTTTGAGCTCTTGTTTTGAATCCCTAAACTCAGAGGCACATGCAAGAGATCCGTTTAAACCAATAAATGCTTTTCCTGACTAATTGTGCTGAATTTAGTATTTGTTTTGCTGGGGGGCTGTTGTGATGAGGGGCATCTAATGGTATCAATGGTGAAAGACGGGTTAACGTGCTGCTCAGGCAGAGGCATTCTCCTCATCTGATTTCATCACACTCTATTCTGTTGCTAATTTCATTAACACTGATATTTCCTTTTTTGTAAAACAGGTGACCAGTAATAAAAGGGATGCTTGTTTTAAAAATGCAGTGTGTGTTTTGTATTGTGATGACAAAGAGTCTTATTTTGTTTATTTTAAGCCAGAGTAACATCACTTACATATTTGGGTACATTTGAGTCATTTTAATATAGATAATGTGGATGTGTTTTTGCTCCTATATAGTTTAAAACTACATATTATTGAACATTATTGTTTAAAAGTTTGGATAAGTGTCTTTTGCTCACTAAGGCTGTTTATTTAATTAAAAATACAGTAAAAACAGTAATATTGTGGATAGCTTTTTCTAATTTAATATAATTTTCAAGCTAAATTTTTAGCATCAATACTGCAGTGTTACATGATCCTTCAGAAATCGTTCTAATGATTGATTTAAAATATTTATGATCAATTTTGAAAACAATTTTTTAGTATTCTTTGATTAATTGAAAATTCCCCAGGAAAGCATTTATTTAAAGTACAGTTTTCTAACCATGTAAGTCTTTACTGTCACTTTTGATCAATTTTGTGCATTCTTGTGGATTTTTTTTTTATTTACAAAAAAAACTTGCTGACAAGTCTTTGAACACTGGTGTATATATTTATAAAATACTTATATTCCCCCGTTCATGCAAAGCGCTTTATAAATGTAATGAATTACAATTATTATTAGAGTTTTGATTTTATGTTTAGCTTTGAGAAAATGAACATGTAATGACTCGTACACTACAGCAGGGGGCGGTAATCCTTTAATGAATGCCTTATTAGTAATCTGTTAGTAATCTTGCACAAGAACACTGTTTCATAATAGGTCTGATTGCAATAGTATTTATCATGATAAACATTTGCTCATTCTCTGTGAAAGACAAAAACAAAGCTATGGTTAAATCAGACTATTACAACAAAGGGATGCAGTTATTTTAATTAGCAATTATTTATAATTAGCAATTATTTAGTCACCCTCATAATATACACCCACTAAAAGATTTGTTTTTTTTTTCTTCCTATGGAACACAAAATGAGTCATATATTAGAATGTACGAGCTGCTCTTTTCTGAAAGGGAAATTAGATGGGGTTTTAGAATCACTGTCCCGTTAAATTAATCACGTGTGTTTAATGTTCTTCGAATTCAAAGTACATCACACATTTTCACTTTCCTTTGTTTTTCTCCGATCCCAGCCCCAGGATATAATGATTCAGACTTTATTGTTGGGTAAAGAACAAGATAAAGGATAACAACACGACTTTTGTGCGGCTCTGAGGTTAGCAGACTTGCTAGCGTGTAGCGTTAGTGTTTGAACTTAACGTTACCTATGGCTACTCGAGTCATTTGAGCTTATACTTTGTGACTTGTCACAAACTATAAGCTGCACAAATGGTCGCCATGCTCTGTTTTGTGATGCGCGTTCTTGACTCTCCTGTTCGAACCCGTTCATCAAAGTGAACAAATCTTTTTTCGTGTCATTTGGTTAATTCCATGAGCGAAATGAATGAATTGACTCGTAAAAAAATGACTTCGGGTTTGAACAGGAGAGTCACGAACGCACATCACAGAACAGAGCAAGGCGACCATTTGTGCTTATAAAACTTAAACTTCGAGCGATCGTTTCACTCGATAAGACCCTTATTCATCGTCTGGAATCGTTTAAAGCCATTTGAACAGTTTGCAATTTGTACTGAAACTGTCTTTTGGACATTATTAAACCGTTTGGTTACCAGTAAAGTGAAAAAGTGAGAAAGAAAAATCCTGGAATGTTTTCATCAAAAACTTTTAATTTCTTTTCAACTGAAGAAAGAAAGACATGGACATCTTGGATGACATGGGGGTGAGTAAATTATCAGCAAAAGTTTTTTTTTTTTTGAAAAGTGAACTACTCCTTTAAAGACTTACATAGTCTTCTTGTCGAGTTTGAGCAGTTTGCCGGAGAATTCGCTGAGAATGGTGAGGTACGAGATGTGCGGTGGAGAGTGTTTCTCAGACTGCTGGACGAATCCTTTGAAAACGAACTCAATGCCGTCCCTGCACAAAGAAATTCAATGTATTCATTCATACTAGCAAGAGGACATTTCCTTTTAAGACCTAAATATTCCTTCTCTTATCCATCTATATTTGAATTCTAATATAAGACCAGGACTGCAGCTGACAAAATCCTCAGCACTGAAATAACCAAAGATGAGACTTTTATATACTGGCTAAATGAAGCATGCAATGCAGGGCAGCATCTTGATGTAACTATTTTTATACGAGGACAAACATAGCAATCGTTTGGGTTTGAGCTATATCACTTTGGCAGACAGCAGTTGAGTCAGTCGCGTGGACTGCGGTACCTGTGGATCATGGCCAGCGACTCGCGGGATTTGATCTGGTCCCATCCAAAAGTGAGCGAGAAGCGTCTGGCCAGCTCCTTGATGCTGCTGTAGGTCTGAACCCTGGAGCTGCATGTGTTCCCTCTGTCCTGCTCCTGTTTCAGCCTCAGGTACAACTGAACACACACGCAAAAGTCCATTGACAAGATGCAGCTTATATAAAATCTGCCATTATTTATGTGCAATTCCTATGATCATCAAAATATAGAGCAGCTTTACTTTATTATATTTTGTGCAAAATTCAGAATTTCAGAATTGGCCTCCATTCAATTCATCAATTGGTATTTGAATTGAATTGACTCTGCCCCACAAGAAGTTGAAGTTGAATTTGAATTGGAATTAAATTCAAGGCAATTCAAAGAAATTCCACAAAGTCACACAACAGAAAAATGTGCTGAATCTCACATAGGGGAGAGCGGGGGCACAACGTAAGGCTTTTTGACTTTCTCAGTTTGTGCAAATCTACTTAGAGTATTTATTTTTTTCCACATTAATTGCCCACATGTCTAGTACAATTATGTGGTTTTGTTTTATTAATGCAGTGTATATTTTTTTCTTGATTTAACCTGAAAGAAATGCTGAAATGTGATGACATGTTAACCTTTTAAGCTGTCACCATATGACAAAAAATATAAAATAATGGCATTTTTTAATAATTTAAAACTAATAAAATAAACTAATTTTTGAGTTTGACAACAAACACACGGGAAGACACAGCTATACAGCATAGTTCAAAACAAAATAATAATTAATCATTTCTGAACATTGACTCTCAGTCTTTATGTACATGTTTCTCGTGTTTTCTAAATACAATTCATAAAAGTATACAATATAATATCATATTTCTAATAGAGGCACGTTGTAACGCAGTGTTACAACATGCCCCAACTACACAACTGGGTTTGAAACTCCCGGCTAGTGTCTTCTGCTAGTAAGCGAAGCATACTAATAATTTATATATGTTATGCAATCATATCCGACATATACTGTAAAGTTTCATTGTTAAACACTTCATGTAAAATATCTATATGAATTTCTTAGAATTTTTATTGAATTGTAGTTCTGCTTCCTTTAATTCCAAATTGGAATTTCTAGATCCTGTTTTCGACATCAATTCAAATTCAAGAATTGAATTGGAATTCAGTAGTCATTAAATTAAACTCAATTAAACTCTAAATTGTGGACAAGCCTGATATATGCAAAATACATTCATTATATTCATCCTGGACATTCAGACTCGAGCATGATAAATCGGATATAATTCTGAATTGTGAACACCCATGGTTAATTTTACTAGTGCAAGACTCAAAAAA
The DNA here is from genome assembly GCA_027497675.1 of Cyprinella lutrensis. Taxonomy (NCBI): domain Eukaryota; kingdom Metazoa; phylum Chordata; class Actinopteri; order Cypriniformes; family Leuciscidae; genus Cyprinella; species Cyprinella lutrensis. Next base: position 4,218,222 of record JAOTRC010000013.1, read on the forward strand.
AGGCATTGATCAGATTAAATATTAATTAAATAATAGCTAATAGATAGTTTTTTTTAATTTACTTTATAGTTTAAATTATACAAGTTATGAGCAATACTATAATGAACAAAATTATGTAATAAATAACAATCATCATTTTTAATTGTGAAACGGCATTGAAGTTGCTATTGCTAGTGTTATATTATAAGATCCTATGGTCCATTATATATTTGTAAATATTCCAAGTTTCATGGTTGTCTAAAATGTACTTTTTACACATTGCACAACTGCGTTAAATTGATCAAAAGTGAAAGTAAAGAGTCAAGACTGAAAAAAGTAATAAAAAAACTGTTTTCAGATCAGTGCTGTTCCTTTGAACTTTCTAATCTTTAAAGAATCCCGAAAAAAAATATGTTTCCACGCTATTAATATTCCAAATTATTAAGCAGCACAACTGTTTTCAATATTGATAATAATAAGAAATGTTTCTTTAGCAGCCAATCATCACATATGAATGGTTTCTGAATGGATACTGAAAACGCAGCTTTACCGTCACAGAAATACATATATTATGTATAATAAAAATACTTTATATATATATTAAATATTGAAATATGTATTATTTAAAATTGTAATATTTAAAATAAAACTGATTTTTTTAATCATGTAAAAGCAGCCTTGATGAGCATAAGAGAATTCTTTGTGCAGCAATGTTTCAAATAAATAAATGTTGTTTTTTGTTAAAGAAGCAAAGTCTAATAATCTGAGTATGAGTTTGTGTGTGAGCACTGCCTCCATTTCTTCGGTCAGACTCAGCACACAACCTACTATTAAGCTATTCAAGGAGTGGAAGAGCTGCTAGAACATTCCACACACAGAGAGCATGATGGGACGGTGGGAGAGTGTCTCGGAGGTGTCGACAGCTGCAGGGAGCAGAGAGCATAGGGGCCTGGGACAGTCAGCTGAGCAGATGTGGCATGACAGAAAACCCTCCATACCTGCTGAAGGCACTGCACCAGCGTGAGCGCGCTTTCGATCTTGTCCATCTGCCGTGTCCTGTTCAGGGTCTCTTTGATGATGTCGCCGAAGTCATTGTAGTACTGCAGGAGAGAAATGACGGCAGTGAGCGATATACGGCCTGTGCGCTCGATATGGCTTCATGTCTGCCATATGGCTTCACGACTAGCAATGTAAGCTTGTGGCGTACTGAGAACACATTACCCATAAGTCGGTCTGTCTCTCAGGAATAGACTATTTGAGATATGAATTACCACACACGGTTATTTTTACTAGACCCTCAGTTTGTAAAAACAACAGAAAACGTGAAGTAATGCAATCATGAATCAATGAACGTCTATTGGGAAAACTCTCCATAAGGCTTGTATTTTTGTCAAAACAATTACATGAATTATTTTTTTAAATAGAAAAATTAAAAAAAAAAGATTTTTTACTACTTTTCAAGGTATGGACTTCTGGTTATGCATTACTGACGTAATTCCAGACTTCGGAAATGACGAGTCTAAGTCCAGTCACTGGATTTGGGGTTTTAGTTCATTATACACTACTGTTCAAAAAATTGGGGTCAGTGAGATTTTTAATGTTTGTAACATTTGTTATAACACCAAGGCAGCATTTATTTGATATGTTATTTTGAGAAATATTGTTACAATTTAAAAAGCTTTTTTTCTATTTAAATATATTGTGAAATGTCATTTATGGGATGGATTTCCAGTATCATTACTCCAGTCTTCAGTGTCACATGATCCTTCAGAAATCACTGCTGACCTGGTGCTTTATTTTTGGTGTTTTTTGCCTTTATTATGGAAACCATGATATCGGTAAAAAGATTTTTAGGATTCTTTGCTGAATAAAATGTTCAAAATAACAGCACTTATTTTAAAAATAAATACTTTGTAATATTATAACTGTCTATACAGTAAATGGCACTTTTGATCAATGTAATGTGTGCTTGAATAATAAAAGTATTATTGATTACTGACCCCAAACTTTTGAACGTTAGTATATATGACATGTTGAATCTTCCCATTCACTGTTTAAAAAAATAAGTTTCCACACTGTAAAAAAATATTGTTGGTTTAACATAAAAAAAATTAAGTAACCTGGTTGCCTTAAAATTTTAAGTTGATTGAACAGGAAAAAGTGAGTTGGTACAATGAAGGAGGTTGATTTAATCATCAGAAACTCAAAATAATAAGTTATCTGAACTAAATAAATTATTTAAGTTGATTTGAAAAATGTTGTGATAACAAATCTTGAAAATATTTTTTTTTTACAGTGGGGTTATGGGACCCCTATTGCCAAACATCAACCTCCATTTATTACCCTCTACTTGCTATAAAACATTCATTCAAGATGCTCTAATCGGTCATTAAAGTTGGCAATGTCAGACAGTTAAAAGAAGTGACTGCATACTTATTACCGATATGAAGCTATTCAAATTAGGGCTTAGTGACGCACACCAAATTTACGCTGTTTGCCTCCGCTTTGAAAGCTGTAATTCAGAGTAAGAACGTGTGTGTGTGTGTTAGTCGTAGTTTTGACTTTGAACGCCTCATCAGGAAGAATGTTGCTAAAAGAATGTTGGCTGCTCTGTCCTGGCCGAGGCATGCGGGCATTCCAAACATGTCAGTGTGTCAAACACACACAAACACACAGCACTGTAAATTCTGCATGTTATCTCGTAAATTCAAAGCCTAAGAGCTCAAGTTATGAACAGATCACCTACATCTAATACTTGAATAACTTCACACCAAATAGGTAAAGAAAAAAATACTCAGCCTAATCCAATTCTTAATATGCTAAATAGAGTTTTTACAAAATAAAAAACATAGCATTTAATATGCATAAAACAAAAGTATAGTACATATAAATAATTTATACATTTAAACGTATACATATTATAAATGTTATAGTGTATTTCATATATTTAGTCACATAAAATAAATCATACATATTAAATCATATTAAAATATGTATAATAAAAAATGCATATGCAAAATGCATATATGCATTTTGAATATTTTAAAAATATAGTATATTTAGTATTTAATATAGAATAATATAAAATAATTAATACAGTCATGCTCAGAATTAATGGTACCTCTGGTAAATATGATCAACACTGATAAATCTATTGTTAATCCTTTTGTTATTTTAAAAAAAATTGTAATTTATTTATTGTTATTTATTTATTGGGCAAATTAATTGTTCCAAATGTGTTTTGGAAAAAAATACATTTATTTCATACTGTGATTTTCCCCCCACTTTAAATTTTTTTCTTCAATGAAAGGTTAGATTTTTGCTAATTAGATTTTGCTAATTTTCTTAATAAAATATCAAAAGGATTAACAATACAAATTTATTTTTTACAGCCAACTTTGATCATATTTACCAAGGGGGCAAATAATTTTGACCCTCACTGTATATTAAAGTAAA
>JAOTRC010000013.1:4323309-4339086 GCA_027497675.1 Cyprinella lutrensis
GTTATATGTTTATATATATATATATATCTATATATATGTATGTATGTATATATATATATATATGTAAATATATAACTATATATATACGTGTAAATGTGTGTGTGTATGTATATATATATATACACTGTAAAACATATTTTCATGATTTGTAATCACAACATTTCTTCTTTTGTCAAATCAAATTAGATAATTGTCTAATTGTCTTAGATATTGTCAAATAATATGTAGTTCAGATAACATAATATTTTGAGTTTCTGGTGATTAAATTAATCTCCTTTATTGTATTAACTAAACTTTTCCATTTCAATAATCTAATTTTAAGGCAACCAGGTTACTTTTTTTAAATTAAACCAACAATATATTTTTTACATTGTGTATATATGTATATGTATATACATATATGTATGTAAGTTTATATATATATATATATATTACATATATTTGAATTAAAAGTCATGGTAGTTTGTATAAAACATCAAATCCTGAATGCATTATAAAATGGCTTTTAAAGATCTGTCACAGTCACCATACATTAGAGGGTTAATATAAAATTTGTTTTACACTTCCAGTATTTTGTTAGAATGAAATGGACTAGGAACATGTAAAATGAAATAATTCTTTCACCATTTAAATATGCGGATTCCAAATAAATTGCTTTTTTTCCCCTTTTTCACCAAAGAGACATTCATAAACTAAGCTTCTGTAAACCTCTATAACAGTCTCACAAACACCCCCCCTTCTCTAAACTACTAATTAGAGGCTCATTAGGAAACTCTGGAGGTTTTATGTTTCACTGTCCTGCAGGAGCTCAACTGTTCACTCAAGCTGACGGCAAGTTGGCTGTGATACATTATATCAAAAAAACGTTCAATGTTCGATAAATATATTGCTTATTTAACCTGCATTTCTCTCTCTTTCAAGTGAAGTTTCTCCTATTACTATGCGCTATTGAAACTTACATCACATATTATTAGGTGAAATGTAACCTTTGTGACTTCACAATCTAAAGCTGGGAATTAGTATTTTTTTTTTCCAATGAAATTTAAAGCCCTTGTTATTGAAAAGTGTTGTTTGTCTGTTTTCCACCAAAAACCAAACTACAGTCCCAACAAAGCAACCTTATTTGCACTGTTCCATATATCCTTTATTAACATAAAAATGACAGCTAGAAAAGAGAGTAAATAGATGCGTTGTTTGTTAGAAACTAGGCCAAACGACTGCTGGCAAACAGAAGGGCCGTCGTGGGTCACAGTCTCGACGCGGAAGCGCCAAAGCCTCCACAAAGGAAACAATCAACAAAAACAACTCTCACTAACGCGGAAAGTCGTGACGTAGTACAGTCTAGACAATGTGTCATAATGCCATCATTTCTCGTCATTAAAGCGTTTGGAGAAAATGCAGACTTTGTATTTACTAAAGTACTATAAATGTATTTTCAAGCAAATTATTTTTTAAATCTTTTTTTTCCCTCAGTATCTTAAACACAGGTATAGAATATTGTCTACTTTGATATATATTTTTCACCGTAACATAAGTCTGGCCTATACGACGTGAGGTGTCACGCGAGGTTAAAAGCTCAACCCTCCGCGGGGACTCCAGTGTAACCCCCATGATCCACGTCTGCTCGTCCCCGGGGACTCAGAAGTCAATAAAAATGCTATTGTCAGCCCAATAGTGTAGTCAAGTGGACAATCAACTCAATCCTTGTACATTTACGCTGGACCATTGCTGTTTTTTCCCCCATAAGTGTCAAAATATATTTTCTAGATTTATAAGAAAGAAAATCAAGCCTCTATTTTAAACAGATTAAACTGATTTCCTAATCTGAATATGTTCATGGTCAGTGACCTCTTTAAAGAGTAGTTCACTTTTAAAAAACATTTACTGATGATTTACTCACCCCCATGTCTTCCAAGATGTCCACGTCTTTCTTTCTTCAGTTGTTAAGAAATTAGGGTTTTTGATGAAAACATTACAGGATTTTCTCCATATAATGGACTTCAATGGGAACCAAACGTTTCAAGTAATTACATTGGGTACCAAATGTTTTAAGTTATTACATCACAGAACAGAGCAAGGCGAGCATTTGTGCTTATAAAACTTAAACTTTTGTATTTATTTTTGAATTAATTTTTTTTATTAATTTTAAATAATTAATTAATTAATTTTTTGAATTATTTAATTTTTTTATTTATTTTTATTTATTTTTTATTTATTGTTTTGCTAGATAAGGCCCTTATTCATCGTCTGGTGTCATTTAAAGCCCTTTGAAGCTGCACTGAAACTCTCATTTGGAACGTTTGGTTCCCATTGAAGTCCATTATATGGAGAAAATCCTGGAATTTTCTCATCAAAAACCTTAATTTCTTTTCGACTGAAGAAAGAAAGACATGGACATATTGGATGACATGGGGGTGAGTAAATTATCAGCATTTTTTTTTTAAAAAAAAGTGAACTAATCCTTTAAATAAAGGTTTAATTCCTCCATTTGCACCATCGTCCCTTGTTTTGATGTAATATGAATTTACAGAGAATCCTTCGCAAACACACAGACTTATAACCCACAAATAAACAAGTCCAAACAGCTGCCCCCGAAGCCAGCTCACCAACTTACGCAGGGGCCGGGACAGGGAGTCTAAACCCCACCAGATTTGCTCCATAATGCCCTTACCCCCACCCCTCAGGTTCCACATTCTGCCCTTGGTTGTGTGACCCAGCCTAAATAGGCCTTTTGTCTGATTGGGACAAAAACCAGTGGCTGAGTGTCTGGTGTAGCACGTGCTTTGCTTTGTGCTTGTCTGCGCACAGAACAGGTGGGCAAGGACACTGCAAATTAGAGGAAAAATGGAAAACTGGACAAAAACAGGGAGAAGTTAAAGCTGTCAATCACCCTGGAAACTCTTAGATGTCATAATTCCAGAATCAGCCCAGGAGGACAAATCTTGAGATCAGATGTACTGTTTCTTTACTATGTTGTTTCCTTCAGATTAATCCAGAACCCATGGGTATCTTATTGCTATGGGAACTGACCAAGAGCAGGTTGACCATGATTGGCTCATTTGAACTTTCAAACAACACCTGGTAGTCTCAATGGGATTTGTACCTACATCCCAACAAGTGCATTAATACATAACAACTGTGATGTCACAATGAGAAATAGATTAAGAACTAAAGCCAGTTATTGGAAATATTCATATTTGCACTCTTTTTCAAGTTTCAACAATGTAATTATTAAAGAAAATCTCATATTCAAAGTCAAAGTCGACTTTATTGGCATTTTTAGCACATTGCATGGAAATGGTAAAAAAACAATACCGTTTCTTCATGGAGCTGTGAGGGAACAATGCATTTCTGATGAAAGCCATGAACTGTTACAAAAACATCCAGATGTCTTTGTTTCTCTGTTTATTTTTGGCTACATATTTTACCAAAAAAGATCATTTGTTTGAAACAAGATCTTTAATGAATGATTATTTAATTGTTTAATACAGGCTTTTTAGAGTCTCACCATAGGGAAGACCCATCTCACGCTCCTCTATTTGGGTTATAGAGGTAGCAAACTCTTGTTTTGTTTCCCATTACATGAACTAATGAATCTGAATGACTGATTCATTAAAGGAAACAATGGGCAGTAGTACCTGAGGCAAAGTTGAGTGGCACTGGGGTCAATGGTGCAGCCGCTCACAGAGCAGTTTCTGAGAGCTCACGAGCACTATCAAGTGCTCCGATTTCTCCAGCCTTTGATTAGCATGATGAAGTATTCCCTAGCCCAAATCACCTCTTTATCCTCAAACAATTAGGAGCCCTTGGAGGACTAATTATCCTGCTTTAGAAAGGGACCTGAAAGATGATGGAAGAAAAAAAAAAGAACTATAGCAATAGTCAGTTTAGTTAAATCTGTAAAACCGCATTTTTCCATTTTAAAAATATATCTAAATGACATCATATGCTCTCAATGACAAATGTGGAACAATTGGTTAATGTGTTCATGACATCAAGGCTATTCTTGTAATGCTATTATGGGTGGTTGCCCTGCACGCTTAATAAACAAACTACAGCTGGTCCAAAACGCAGCCGCTCGAGTTCTTACCAGAACCAGGAAGTGTGTGACCATATTAGCACTCTATCAACACTGCATTGGCTCCCTAGTAAACATCGTAAACATTTTAAATATTGTTTCTTACTTACAAAGCGCTAAATGGTTCAGCTCCGCAGTACTTGAGCGAGCTCTTAACGCATTATAGTCCTTCACGTCTAGTGCGATCTCAAATCCCCAGCCAGTTGATAATATCACAGGTAAAAGTGACTGAGTCTTACAAAAAAATTATGAACTGAGGTTATAGAAGATCCATTCACATAATTGAATTGAATTAAGTTGAATTGAATTGAATTGAATTGAAAGCCTTTATTGTCATTGTACACAGTCAATGACAATAAAGTATGACAATATTGAAATATTGAAATATCAATGATAATATTGAAAGCCTTTATTGTCATTGTAACCGAACTGTATGTGAACGTGTGTATTCTGCTGCTTGTGAAAGTGGTGTATTATTACCTAAGCACTGTTCAGTTACCAGCCATTATTAATAATGATGGTAACACTTTACAATAAGGTTCATTTATTAAACATTAGTTAATGTATTAACATGAACTAACCATGGCATAAGCAATACATTTGTTACTGTTTTTGTTAATCTTTGTTAACATTAGTTAATACAAATACAGCTGTTCATTGTTAGTTCATGTTAGTTCACAGAGCATTAACTAATGTTAAAATTTTAATGAAGTATTGGTAAATGTTGAAATTAACTTTAACTAAAAATGAACAATACTTCTTCAGCATTTGTTAATCTTTGTTAATGTTAACTAATGTACTTAACTAATGAACCTTATTGTAAAGTGTTACCATAATAATAATAAGTGTTGGAGACATTATTTTGAAATGTATTTTTTTGTTTGTGACACTAGAGGGCGTATTAGTATTTTGAGTATATTTAAGTGTGGTGATAATGAGTAACAGGTGCGCTGATGGACGGTCACCAAACTTTTTGACCGTGCTGTGCTATGTGGAGAGTTGGATTGTGCTCATGCCAGTATGTTTGAATCAGAAATTTTGTTTTATTTTCGTTTATTTTGTTGTTTGCCATAATGCCAAATGGATAGTTAAAGGATTTGGCTTATCTGAAATTGATTCTGAAAGTATGGACATTTATTTATTTGATCCAAGACATAAGCACGCGTCAGAAACAGACAAATGAAACCATATGCGTCACTACATTAAGTCAAAAAAAAGTTTGACCAGAAAAAGTCAACTAATCTGAAGTCGGAGGAGGCTCATTCATGACAGTTTAGTTGGACTGTTTTGTCGATTATTGCGTGGGATTGATCGCCGCGGATTTGAAGGACTACAAGACCGCACGTGCAAACGAAGAGAATGCAGAGCACACGAACAACAGGCTTCAGCGTTCGTAGAATTGAGGTATGAAAGCGCTTTCACTTCAACTTGAGTCAAATGACTATATATAAAACAGTGTGCACACATACGAACAAAGACAAATCCAATGCGAATTGGTGGTGAAAAAAAAATGAAAAAAGGGGTTTGTGAAACGAAGTACTGAACTGTTTGTGAAATGCTTAATTGTGTTTGTTAATGTTTACACTTTAAGCTGATTATGTAAAATGTGCAGTTAGTAAAGGTTTAAAAATGGCGAATGATGAAAGTGAGTTTTCTGCTTCTGAAATCGAGCAAGATGGGGCTCCGGTTCAGAAAGCAGAGGTTGAAAATGTTAAATTGTCTGTATGAAAACGAGAGGTTAAGCTTACTGCAAAAGGGTTAATGGCAAAACTCGATATTTTACAGAAGACAAAATTTGACAAAGCATCTGGGTCACTACAATAAGTATGCTTTGCTGAAATATAGTTCATTAGATAATTATTCCTAAAAAAGCAATTTATGTCCTCTGAACTGGCCTGCAGGGGCTGACAGAATAACAAATCCTGTCTTTTCCCACTAATATACAGGCTCAGCATCAAGCACAGTCCATTCAGGAGTCTCAAAGCAATAATCTGGTTTTCGTCTAATTAATTAGTGGTCTCCATTACTCTTTTTAACAAGTGCACCTTATTTGTAAGAGATTAAGTGCATGTGAGAGCTCATTGGAAAGGTGTAAATGATTGGAAAGGGCTTCTTTGTGCACCTGCCTAATTGGACTAATGATAGACCCCAGAGGGTTTGCAGTGTAGGAGCTACACGTGTCTCACCAGGATGAGTTCTGGCCAAGGCACAGCACAAAGACTAAAAATTAAGAAGAACAAATGCTCAACAGGACTTGCAGTGGTGGTAAACCACATGCACTAGACAAAATACACTAAATGGACTTTATGAATTCGTTACGTGGGGCAGTTTAGATGAATTGTAGATTCCTGTCGTCCGAGTTCTGGGAATGGCTGCTCGTGTTTGGGATTATCAGTTTGCTCTTAGCCTGTTTGTTCATGTAGGACATTTAAAAACATTGCCATTAGAGTCTGAATAATCCGCTGTGAAAGTATTTCCATTTGTCCCTTTAAGGAGATTTTTCATTAATGGGCTACAGGCCTAACAGAGGAAATAGGCTAGATGTTGGGTAGCTGTGCCATCCAACATAATCCACAACTTTAGTCTCATGGGGGGGCCTAAATGGACTCTGAATGCAGACCTTGGGTGTGCATTAGCTAAATAGGTATTAACTTGACCAGTAGACGCTGCTATGACACACAGTTTCACCACAGCATATGTTCATAATCAGCTTATACATTTTAGTTTTAGTTCTTTTCCTCCGCCATTCCAAATGACCAAATATTGCTCGGTTTAATCGAGCTTGTTCACTTTGGCGGTAGTTAATACCAGGATCAAAGGTCAAACAGGAGACCAAGGAATGACAATGGCTGAGGTTTAGAGCATAGTTTTAAACACTTTCAGTATGATGTTTCCACAATTTCCACCAAGATGCAAAATTGTTATTTTGAACGATGATTTAATGATTAGGAATTTAAAGGAAAAATGAAGAGGAATGGTCTGTTCTGTGGGTGTGTGACCTGTACATTACCAGACATCCAGAGTTGTCAGGGTGTTGGTACTATTATCAGTTTCATATATCCACAAATCCACAGATTTATGTGAGCTGTCGGAGAAATTAAAATCACATGCTTTTTGGTGCTCTTAACCCAATCCCTTTAGACTTCATTTTTAAAACATCTAAATCTGTTATTACTGGCACAAAACCCTTTTAATTTAATCTTTGACAAGATTATCAGATTCATTGATGATGTCACAAACTTAAATAAATAGTGCAAAAAGTGAGCTTAGACTGGATGAGCGGGACCGAATAGATACCCCGCTGCTCAATTGATTAGCTTTGATGGCCTGATTATTATAATCATACTTTATCAAAGTAGTAGATGCAGATCTTAATGATCCAAAATAGCCTTTAACTGAATGGTAAATCTGGGAAAAGCTTTATTATATGCTTGTTAATACAGTAAAATCAAACACTTTTCTGGCCAATTAGCAAGCATGCAATACATAATGATAACATTGAATACAAATTGTGTCTACAGTTATTTTTAGTGCTATTTGGTGCTGTAAAGATAGTAGGGGTAGTGGTATAAATATATTCAAGCTGCTGAATGCAGTTAGTTTCCTTCCAATCACGCACAGGTTGTCTGACAGACAGGAAGTGTGGAAGGGTCGAGTCGAGGGACCAGTAAACTTCCGTGCCTGCCTCTTGCTATCCCAAGCGCCAAGGCAACCTGTGCGCATAAGAAGCCTCTGGCTCGTGAATGGTTAAAAAGAGCCCATTGTTTAGCCTAACATCGACCAACGCGGGGTGCGGATTAGAACGGCGTCTGCCCGTCCCATATGTTACTTCAGGACTACGTTGCCCGTAATTAAAAAGAAAGATGCGCTCTGCAGGAATGGAGGCCCTTGGTTTTGCTCGTGAACGTCAAGGCGTCTGATCTTTCAGTGACTTGTGCACTATTAAAACAACACCCAATTCGAAGTTACAACCCCTGGGTGCATCCTTCTGTGTGGTCGAGCATGCCTGTACACATATGAAACAGACTGTAACAGCATTGTTAAAAGTCAGTACCATGTACGCAAGTGTTGTGGGCTTCCTTCACGCCCTGTTTATCGGTAAATAAACAGTGAGTCGTTCCAAACATCACGGACGAAACTGGTTTATAACCACACTATGGCATGGATGTAAACAACTTTGCTTCCTAATATTATTTTGGACTTCTTTGAGAGACGGAATAGGCTATATATTTCAGGAGAGAACTTTTAAATATAGGTAGAGTATTTAGTGCATAGTATCGTGTTAGTAATGTTTGAGAGATTGTCTCGCCTATATCTCTACTTTACAGCACGTTTCCCAAAGACATAAATTGTTTATTATTTAACGAGAGCACAGACTACTTAAGCTACTTGTAAATTGACATTTCCCCTTGTTTTCACTTTACAGACACGTGATATTTAATAAATTATAGGCTATAGTTTTGATGGTTGCGAAGACATTGTACACTGTCGAAGAATAAAAAGAGATTAAAAAGAGGTTAAAATCGCACCCTGCGCGTCACGTGATTTTTAATAGGCGCCAACAACGACTTTATGTTGGCCTACTTTTATGTACTTGTATGGATATCGATATAGGTTATATTCTCAAAAACGATTTCACCAGAAAATATTTAATTTATTACACATAGGCCTAAAAAATGAAATAAACAGTGGGATTCCTCCTCGTCATTGCCTTTTTCTTCCTCCACAAGTTCAGATTATCTATAATGTCTGAATGTCGATATATATTCAACCCGTTGATATCCGTATAACCGTCACATTGTTCTCTGTGCATCTGTTAAGTTTGAAAGGAGCAAAACTGTGCCAAATAATTGCCACAAAGCCCCTTAAATTGATCAGCATCAAGGGAAATCCCATTAGCCTAAATGTATTTATCTTTCATCACTTTCATTAATCTCTATGAAGTTGAGCATCAATATTTCTGAAACCCGTGGCTTACCAAAAGCCATAATAATGTCTTTAATTAAAATCAGAAATGTTCAATAACTTCCAGCGCCCGCTAACATGACGTGCATTTCCGTGTTCTTGGCATTTTCACGCTGTTTTCATGTTGGGAGACAAACTCTTAAACATATTAGAAACTCTGAGTTCGTCACCTGAAGATATGCAATATGAAAACCCAGAAACACAAAATGCCGAATTATAATGTTAATAATGTATTTTATGCACAGAGGCCTATTCATTATTTTACACTATTAATAGGCTATAAAATATGTATATGAATATCGATAATATCCAGTCTAAATAATGTCCGTTTTTCCCTCATTCATGCAATTTCTCTATATGGGCTAAAATAATTAATTTTACTAAAGGCTATTGTGCAATTGAAAGCCGTGTGCTGCAATGAAATATGACATCATGAAGTATTTATGAGCATTATTATGTTGGGTTATATACAGTGATATTTCAGAAATCAAAAAAGAGCAATGCATTATTATTATTTTTTTATTTTTTTTAACCTATTATAAGATATTTCTGTATAGTGTCCCTTAGTGTTGGGGGTGGGTGGCAATGGATGGCATAAAGTTTGGGGTAACTGTAGCTAAAAATTCAATTAACTGTCGTTGCAACTGACACGTCTGTCCGCCACAATGGCAGTAACTGTCGTAATTGACCTACTTAGCCCAAGTATTTTCTCAAAGACACACAGTATGACGGTTGGATGAAATGGCAATGAGAATTATGGTGTGGGTTATTAAAACCAAGCCCATATTGTTGTATGAGAAAGTGTGCGGTTAAATTAGTGTGTGATGGGATATTTCTCTTTCCTGAAATAGTGAGATCATGATGGAAATACACAAATAATGGTAGATTTATGTATAAGTGTAAATAATTTAGGCTAATTATATATCAATGTATAGCGATGTATAGTTAAAAACTACGCCCATTTGTCTGTTAGTTGATTTTTTTTTTATACAACTAGGCCTAAATGTATTCAAAACAGGAACTTGTATAATGGGCTTCTTAAATAAAGTGATTACTTTTTCAGTATTGCCCATAAGCAGCAGCAACTCATGACGCATTTTTATTGTGGTGCAAACATACTGTTGATTTTTTTTCATTGCACTCTATTTCCCCAGTTGTTTGTGAATATACATTTCGCATTTTATGTGATGAAAATTTTACTTTATTTTTTGAGATATTATATATTATTAAATATTCGCATACATTTTTATCTGCAGGCCTAACGTGTGTCCGTTTACTTGACCAATAACCTCCTTAGTCTTCTAACTTCATGATGGTTTCATTTTATAGGCAAGCTAGAGACAGAAGGCGATGCAGATTTTGTGTAAGTTGTGCTCTTCCACCGTTTTGGACGACTTGCACGTGTTTGAAATATTGTGGACTCGATGGATGCAGTATTATATTGTGGACTTTCGGTAAAGGTTAGATTAGAACTCACAAATAATCATTTATGTTTTGTTTTATTTTGGGACAAACACCTGGACAACCTGAATAACACACGTGCTTATTCATTCGTGTTCCCAAAAGAGGGATAAAGAAACGAAAACAGTCCGCGAAATAGGGTTAAAACGAAGAAAATGAGTGTGATCAGTTATATAAAGTTTGCATGATAAAAAAGCTACTTCAAATAATTTTAAACAAAATAGTTAGGCTAATTATAATTTGATATCGTATATAAATGTGTTTGTAAAAAATACTGTTTCCTAAGTTTTTACAAGATCAGTCAGCCATTCAGATCAATGTCAGGCGAAGTTATTTGTTACATCGTGATATTGAGATTATTCTTCTTTTCTTCGTTTTGTCACTGTTTAGTGCTTCTTTTATTGTCTCGTGTATAGCCTACAATATTGAATGCAACTCTCAAGTGCATATACATTTTTTTAGATTAGTTATTCGCGCTGTTCGAGACATGGTGTAGGCTACTTTTATTTATTTAACATTTTTTAAGAATTAAAGAACATATATTTCATAAAATGTCACTGAATTTTTAAGAAAACTTCAAACATAGCTACACCAATTATTTAGTAAGCTTCATTTCGTGCCAATTTCATTTGGAAACGGTCTAAGATTCCGAAAAACTGTTTTGACCATTTCGCATCATTCATTAGATTGTCTTTAGAGAGTGAATGAAAAAGGAGATTATTTGTCAATGTCAAGGACGATAATTGAATGTTCCACTGCTCGCAATTATGATGGAAGAATTCAAAGATTCGATTCTGACTCCCCGCCTCCAAGTGAACTGGTGTAATTATGTGATGTCGGTCAAATCAGACCCTTACAATTATTCCAGGACCCGTCGGCAACCGTAAAGTCGGCAGTTTGCTCTCTACCCCTCCTTTCTTTTACCGAGGGCACTCTTTGTGAAAGTTTTCTTTTCAGTCACAGAGGACTCCAGGGTGTTAGCTCTGTCCCCACAGCTGTTTAAAATTAATACAATTAATAGCCTATTGGATTTGTAGTTTATTTAACTTTTTTTAATAAATAGATTTTTGTTTGAATTATTGTAGTACCATCGTTGAATTAGAGTCATGAGAATCCAGCACAACAGTTTAGCCTATTATTCAAATGTTTGCAGAATTGTCACATCATACATTCTATTGTGCTGTCCCATCCGTTGCTGCAATGCAGACCAACATGTTGCTGTGCTGCATTCAGAAAAGGCGGTCTTTAAAGTAGGCTTTGAGTTACGTTTGAATTGCCCTCTGCCCTAAAGAAACCCCGCCAGTGAAATATTGGGATTAACTGGTCTTTGAGGCACGGATTAGGGCGACTTTCCCAAGGCGCGCATTCCTGGTGCCGTGTCCCTTAAAACGAAAGGGCCGGAAACCCGGCGGGGAGAATGAGAAATAATTAAAATTTGTCCAGGTCAAAGATAGTTTTCTTTATGTGTCCTGATCTTTAATAGCCAAATTACAAGACGCATATACAAGCCAGTGCTTTTCAAGTTTCGCCTTTAATTTAAATTTCTGAGGCCCAAACCTTATTAAAGCCAAATGAACCACTTGTTGATGCATTATAAAAATGGATTGGAATAGCCAACAGCGTGGAGTTGGGATGGACAACTTCTTGTAAAGGAATCAACCAGGAGATTGCCATTAATGGCTATTTTTGGATATGCACGATTTGCTCTTTTCAATCCTCCAAAGGAAATTGACATAATTCAGTTTGAAAGGTCGTTGTGAAATAATTAACATGTTAGAGCGTTTTTAAATTATTATTTTAAATATATAGGTAAAATTGTTTAATGCACACGCCATAGTTAGGCAATTTCCTGATAAAGCATCACTGTCCCTGAAGAAAATTTGACTTCTCCGTCGTAATCACTTTTAAAACCAGTAATTTCAAACTATTGTAGCTAACCTACAAAACACAAACACACACACATGAAATTCAGAATACATTTTAATAACTCGTCCAGACTTAATAACTTTAAATATCGTGTCAGATTTTAAATTGTTTATTCATATTTCTGTGGCGGGACCACATTGCCACTCCAGACAGTTTTACGATCCACGTGTGTGCATCAGTTATGACCAATGGAGAAGATCAATGAACTGGGACAGACAGTTCCTTTCTCACACATTCTCTTGAGTCCCTGTATTTTCGAGTTTGTTTGTCTTAATCCAATAGTAATCATGTGACTAATCTTATTTACCGACGTGTTTTCTTAAAGAAAAAAAAGTTTAAAATCTATTAAAATCACAGCCGATTCTTCGCAGATGCGATGGAGCTCACAAATTGCATACAGTTACAACAGATCACAGTTTCGAAGGCTAGCACAGATAAAAAAAACACAAATGTACCATTTATATAAGACACACATTGATTGTCTTTAAAAACTACATATTGATTCCTTATAAACACCTTTTCTTAAATAAAGTAGTGCATCCAGGTCGCCACGGGGGCGTTCAGCACACACACACACACACTCACACACTCGCACATCCTCTCTATCATCCTCCTGATGGAAGTGTCTCTCGTCTTGCCAACATTGAAATAGGTCGGCGTGCTGTAAGAGGCTTAGAGAAAGCCTGCCCATTCCAAGCACTTAAGCAAAAGATTGGCTCCTTTTGCCATGTAGTTTTTTTTCTCCTCTTTTCTTGTGTAAGGATTTGTTCCGTGGCTTTGACCTAACTTATTACAAATTCACTTTGATTCCCTGTATACCTTAAACAACAGGTTGTGGTCAGATGGCCTATGTTTATACGCACTCACCACCCTTCAAATACTTTGCACACGCCACAAGGGGTGCATGTAGCTCAAATTGATATTTCATGTCAAAGACAAACTTCAAAAGCGCTGTCGGGCTCAATGCAACCCATCCATCTCGGAGAGATCGCGCGCCACGGAACACTTCTGTTTTTGGAAAGATGGCAGGTCTACA
This sequence comes from Cyprinella lutrensis, assembly GCA_027497675.1. NCBI lineage: Eukaryota > Metazoa > Chordata > Actinopteri > Cypriniformes > Leuciscidae > Cyprinella > Cyprinella lutrensis. The sequence continues at coordinate 4,336,776 of JAOTRC010000013.1, forward strand.
ACGTTTATTTGATAGTCTTTTAGATTGTTGATTGGACAGAATGGCAGACGTTTGATAGTTTCACAACACCTGGAATTTCCAGGAGGAAGTCTGGTCTTTGTAATCCAAGCAATCAGCATTAAAGTTCAGTTTCCACGAGGACGCTTGGTCCTTATAATCCAAGCAATCCGCGGTGGAGTTGAAGCCGAGCCCCGAGGCACCGTAACCTTGTGTGGGAAGGGACGCGGGTGACTGGTTCAGGTGGCTGGTGACAGCGTTGCTGCTCATGGGGCTCAAAGTGGATCCTGGTCCGGTCAGCTGATGGTGCATGGGCGTCAAGTAAGAGCCGCAGTCCATGCCCCCAAAGTAGGACGTGGAACCAGCGTAGCCTTGGCTGTATCCAGACGCTTGAGTATAGGTCATGGGGTATGATCGCTGCATGCAGGAGGAGGAGGTAGAGAGTGGGTCTGACAGCGGCGAGATGGAGGCCGGGCTCCAAATGGACACCGGTGCGGTTGTGGTGGAGATTGCCGGTACTGTAGTGCTGGAGGGCGGGGTGAACTGGCCACTCGCCCCGCTCTCAGAACTGGCCTCCCGCGCTGGAGAGCTCTTCTTTTTGGCAGGTCGCACCTTGTTCTGGCCTCCGTTTTGTTGTTGTTGCTGCTGCTGGCGACACTTTGCCCTTCGGTTTTTAAACCAAACCTGACGTGGTAAAAACAAGATTTGTTAACATTTATAATGTCGCCTAACTTCCTTATTATGGGGAAGCACAACCTCTATGCTTAATCATATGTTCTGTAGTGTCTTAGCACAAAATTAGAAAACATAATTATGACATACTTTTATTATTTTAGTGCGTCCCTCAGTTCATAAATATGTCCATGTATTTCACATGTTTGGATTTTTAAAATAAGACACTCTTGCATTTTTTCTAATGAAGCGTACCTGTACACGGGACTCCGGTAAGTTGATTTTCAAGGCCACCTCCTCGCGCATGAAAATATCCGGGTAGCGCGTTTTCGCGAATAAAGCCTCCAGCACATCTAGTTGCGCTCTAGTAAATGTTGTCCTTTCCCGCCTCTGCTTTCGAGGAGTCGCTGTTTAAAATAATAATAAAAAAATGCATCACACGCTGTCCATCCGAAAATCTTCCATGCATAGATTTACTTAGCAGGTTATAAATATAAATACATGACACCAAAATATCAATTTATCTGAAACTGCATCATACATTGATTAATACAAATGTTTAATGTAAGTTATAATTAAAAAAATATATATATAGATATTTAAATGCTTCATTTCCCCCCCATCTAATAGGCTATGCTATTGTTGGTACAGTTTTAACAAAATCAAAATAGGCCTACTTTGAGAATAAATACACCATAAAAAAATATTGTAGGTTTAAATTTAAACTTTAAAAAGTTACCTGGTTGCCTTAGAATTAAAAATTTGAGGTAATACAATGAAGGAGATTGGTTTAATGAACAGAAATTCAAAGTATTATGTTATCTATCTATTTTAATTCACCAATTCTTCAAGTTTTAAATTGTTATAATTTCGCAAGTAAATTGTATGATCTGAAATTGGATTTCAGAATGCTGTGAACTTCAAAATTGTAATATCATAACCGTACAATAAAACAAACCCGTTGAAAGTATAATTATGAGACTATACCAATACATCCAGCCCAAATCAAATAGCCAGGCCTACTATTTACATTTATGCACATACGGTCGAAACTGTTACTATAATCCCGAGTCAATAAAGAGCAACTCTGTATCGAAGTGTGCTTACGCCTTCCAATCGTCTTTTACATCAAATGGAAATTATTATTCCATTATTCGGAAGCTGGTCTCACCTGGGTAACCAACGGAGGGGTGCAGAAGGTCCATACCGGAGGCAGTTAAACTTAGCCCGTTGACCGTGTAAGGTGGTTGCTTGAGATACGACATCATGCTAAAGATGGTTGTCGGGGGTAAAGTTGGAGAAAACGTGTAAAGCTGGACACCGGCTCCTTCAGTCTTTCTTCCTTAGCTTACTTCTGCTTCTAGCTTGTTTACGTCTTCAGCAATGGATGTGAAACCAAAAACCCTGTGTTCAAAAAACCACAAAGATTAAAAGAGATGTTCACGTAATTGCGACGACGCAGGTTGTCATATAGAAACGCGCGTTCCTGTAGCTACGATGACTTCTGGGCGAATAAAGCACATCCACACCGCAACGTGCTCTTAAAGCCGCTCCAGACCTCCAGCTGTCCTCATGAGATGAACGAAGCACATCTTGACAAACGCCCCCCGTCCCTCCCCTTCCTCCCCTCTCCCCACCAACC
>JAOTRC010000013.1:4422697-4433260 GCA_027497675.1 Cyprinella lutrensis
ATGTACTTACCTTATATTAGCAGTACTTTCTAGGTAAGTACACTGTAAGTACTGTACTGTAAAAGGAAGCGTTACCCGTTTTTTCTCTTGACACTACACCAAATAAAGGTTCTAACGACATTCAGGGAAACTTTCCACTCCCTATCTTCCAAAAGATTCTTTATAGTGGAAAAAAAGTTCTTTAGATTATTAAAATGTTCTTCACATTTGGTTCTTTTAAGAACTGTTCACTGAATAGTTCTTTGGGGAAGCCAAAATGTGTCTTTAATGGTATCACAATGAAAACCCCTTTAAGAGAGAAAGGTAGGTGACTAGAGTGGAACAATAATTTTAATATAAAAATATGAGGAATTCTCAAATGAAATTCTGAAAGTAAAATTCTAAAATAATGTAATTTTAAATGTTCATTATATCTGCGTATATTCATGTTTCTAAATTATTGCACATGATGAATGATTACCAATTATGACAATATTCCCAGAAAAAAAAAAAAAAAAACTTGCCTGGAATATTTTGAAGCTACGGAGAGAAAAATCAAGAATTATTATTATTATTTCATTTTAGAAATGATTGCATAGCACCCGTGACACTGCAAAATGGCAACATCTGCTTAAACCAAAGTAGTGAAATGATTTAAAATTCGCCCTTATGCGTACTTGATTATGGTAGTTTTTTTCTCAACCTGTAACATTTTCAGTTTAATAATAGTTTGGATCATATCTGAAATAACTAAACACTTGATCAGAAATATGTAGGCTACTGCATATTAGTAATGATGACCCATGGGCTTCGAGGCCACCCTCAATGAAACTCGTCTTTTTATTTATGGAAATAACTGATTATAATGAGCAGCTTGTACAGATGAATCAGCTCATTTGTATCATCATTTTGACAAATTCATGTTTGAAATCAGTACAGTATAACAGAATCATCTAATCCTTTCTACCACTCGCACACCTAGAGGTCACAGATCATGACCCCTGCCTCTTCAACAGAGTTTAAGGGTTAGATCAACTAGTCATATGACATAACTGCATTCAACACACCCCTGTCAGATGAAAGTCTCTTGGATTAATAGTTTGTGACCATACAATGTCAGAATACAAAAAGCAAAGAAAGAATCAGAGCAAAATCCCAACACCATGTGACCTCAGCCCTTTGAAACCTCAAAGCGGTTTGCCTAATATTGTGCAGTGCGCCAATCATTTCTTCATTAATTATGTGAATGCTATATGAGTGTATGCAAATATTATTACTTTGTTTTTAGTGAGCAGCGGGGTTGTTAGCACAGATGCAATCTCAGAAACATTGTATTTCATGTATGAGGTTATTATTTTAGCATTGAGCACACTGGGAAAGGTCAGCTTTGGAAGTTTGAATGTACATCAGACGCCATTCTAATGTAATTTTATCGACAGGACTCAGCATTAAACAGCTCTAAATGAATCTTAAAACTAAAGGAGTTCATGTACTTGTGTTTAAAACAACTGTATTTGTAAGAGTATGACATTAATTTAGGAATTGAAATGAACATTAGTATAACAGCTGCATTGTTCAGCTCAAAACAGTAACTGTCATCTCTGTGTGCACAAGAGCCTGAGTGAAATGAGCTGGACAAACTCATTGATCCAGAGCAGCGTGCTGGACCGCCTCTTTCGTCCCAAGAGGATGGATTTGGCACAATCAAAATAAAAGCAAATAAAATATTTGAGTCTCTTGACCACCCAAGTCCATTCAAATGGTCCACCTCAGTTCATCTACCATCATCCTCTCTCCATTAGAAGCCAGAAACACGAGGAAAACGTACAAAACATCCATCTACTCGAATTTTTAAAAATCATATCACAAACAAAATATGAGCAAATCTGAGATGAAGCGCTACGCTCGCGTTAAAACGTGCATGTAGAACAAAAACGGGTTAACTTAAAAAGGAGCAACCTGGGACGTGTTGCTCTTTTGTTCTTGAAACACAAAGTTTAATTTCCACACTGAATCATTGACAAAGACACTCTAGTTTGGCCACTTGTGTTTCTGGCAGTGCGGTGATGGGACGGCCCTGTCCGTCATTAGCTGAAATGCCGGCCCAGTCGGGCGGAGCGATAGTCTACTCTCAGCTGAACGAAAGCGTGGAGGAGGTTCCTGTCGAGGTTGGTCAGCTGCTCTCCAGAGCACACCTGTTTGAGGTTGTCCGGGGCGACGACCAGGAGGTTACACAGAGCATGAAGCGTGTCAAACAACTGGAGCACGAGAGGGACCTGTGGAGGGTGGAGATGCATAGAAATAAAAACTGTTCAATCTATCTTAAAGGGATAGTTCACCTAAAAATTAAAATTCTGTCAGTATTTACGGACACCCTCATGTTGTTCCAACCTTGTAAGACTGTTCATTTTCGGAACACGAATTAAGATATTTTAGGTTCATTCTCGTGTTACGCAGCATGTTTGAGCTTCCTCAAGAGCCAATGAGGTTCATTCTTGTGTTACGCATCACGTTTAAGCTTCCTCAAGAGCCAATGAGGTTCATTCTCGTGTTACGCATCACGTTTGAGCTTCCTCAAGAGCCAATGAGGTTCATTCTTGTGTTACGCATCACGTTTGAGCTTCCTCAAGAGCCAATGAGGTTCATTTTTGTGTTATGCATCACGTTTGAGCTTCCTCAAGAGCCAATGAGGTTCATTCTTGTGTTATGCATCACGTTTGAGCTTCCTCAAGAGCCAATGAGGTTCATTCTCGTGTTACGCATCACGTTTGAGCTTCCTCGAGAGCCAATGAGGTTCATTCTCGTGTTACGCATCACGTTTGAGCTTCCTCAAGAACCAATGAGGTTCATTCTTGTGTTACGGAGCACGTTTGAGCTTCAGCAAGAACCAGGGAGGTTCATTTTCATGTTACTCAGCACGTTTGAGCTTCCTCAAGAGCCAATGAGGTTCATTCTCATGCATCAAGCAGGTTCGGTTGAGCTTCTGTTTATGTTCCCTGATCAATGTTTGTGAGTAAAAGCCTAAATTCAATCTGTTCATCATATCAAGCCATCAAGTCTCTTCAGACAATTTGGACTAAAGCACTAAATTTATATGGATTGCAATCTATTTATGAATGTTTTGAAGCCTCATAGTTGCTTAGTTTGTCAATGGAGGGACAGAAATCGCTCAGATTTGCTTCATTTGTGTTTCGAGATGGGTTTGGAATGATATGAGGGGGAGTAAAAGATGATGGACTTTTCATTTTTGGGTGAACTAACCCTTAAAGGCATTATAAATAAAACCTCCATAATGCCATGAGGTGGCAAAAATAAGACCGTTGACTTCTCCTCACCCTGAAATCTTTGGCGCAGCGACGGTACTCTGCCACGTCACAGATAGCTAGCATGCCACCCATGGAGCTGTAGCTGAACTGCTGCAGGTGCTCATGGATCAGCCTGTGGAAGCGCACACCCAGCTCGGTCAAAACCGTGTCCACGTTCTTACCATCCATGGACCTCCGCACACGCTCCACCTGCTTGCTCACATAGGCACACACCTTTGAGCATGCCTTGAAGAAAGAGCACAGGAAAAATTACATTTAGCACAGTAGAATCGGGCAGAATATGGCTACTACAACTAAAAATCGGATCTTTTCAATGTGCTGACAGAAATTTCACAAGGCAATTATTATACAGTACATGATTTTAAGATCTTACTATAGTGTACTGTATCATGACATTGTTCTCATCTTCTGGCTTGAAGTCAGTTTTCTTCTGTTCAGTCGCCAGGATTTGCTTCATCTGGCCTATCATGCAATTTAGTGTCCTAAAAACAAGAAAATATTAGAAAATGTCACAAAAAAATGCATTTAATGGCAATGATGATGTCAAGGAGCTCATTCAAACAGAGCTATGAACCAACCGATCAATCCCAGTGTCCAGCTTCACCTCCATCTGTTCGATCACCTCTTTCTTCTTGTGCAGGCACTCCGTCAACTTAGGAGAGGAGCTACAGGGGTCAGAGTTCAAACAAAGGTCACCAGTCAGCGGGCACAGAGACAGATAGTCAGAAGCTAGGGAAGCAAAGTCAGTCAAACTCACCTAATAAGAGGCATAAGATGATCGTTAAACTGCTTATCAAAGAGGTGAAAGATTGTGTTGGCCTGCTGAACCACATCCAAAAAGTAGAGGTTGGCATTTTTGGCATCTGCAGATGGGATGGCTGTGCAAGTCGAAAGACAAATAAGATGTACAGCTCCATGTTAATTGGGAGCAAAGGTGTTTGTTTAGACTTAGAAAGTTGGAACTAATGCTGCCGTTTGATATTACCACATGAATTGCCATATCTTGGTGGGAAACGCAGCGTTTTAGAGTTTTCCAAACATTGTGGCTTGTATGCCAACACTTCAAATAAATGCTTATTGAGTTTCTTGACATGATTTGTGAATGCAAAGCACTACAGTTTCAAGTATACATAATTCCAAATATGTTTGGCAATTACAATTTACTATACAAAGCTAATCACACACATTACCGTTTTAATTTCAATTTCTCACAGCAATTTAGTTTAGTTTTTGTTTTGTTGGTAAGTTCATCTTTACTTTTGCTAATTTTAGTTTAGGTTTGGTTTTTGAATACGAGTTAAATCTTATTTTGATTAAATTTCAGACTGATTAATTCAGACAATGTGAACTGGTTTGATCAATTTTAAAAAGAACCACCCCAACAAAACAATTTTTTTGCATTCAATTATACATTACTGTGGTTTCCAAGAAAGTTTAACTCTATACAACAGCAATATTTATCCGGTTAGATTTGTTAGAGCAGAAAATTATATCCACAATAGACATTTTCCATGATTTTTCAGTATTTTAATCATTTCCATTACTTTAGAAGGCTTAAAAAACCCCCCACAATTTTAAAGTTCCTTGTTGGTTGGGTTTACACAAACATGTCAATAGGCCTGTGTATTATCGTCCTCTAGTGGCATGTTTATGTTACAGTAGCAGGTGGGTTTAAGGACATACCAGACTAAACAAAACTAAATATTAAATAATTATTTTAGTTCATTTCAGTCCTTTACATGTATTTTAGTTTCAGTTTTTTAAAATTTAGTCTTCAGTTTAGCTTACGATAATAACCTTGATTTAAACAAACCTGTAATTACAATTTCTAAACTCATAAGAAGAATTTAAATAGCATACACTGCAGGAGTAGGAATGACTATAATGGAGGTCACATAATACAAGTATACTGTCAACTGTTTCATGTTTTAGATGGTGTTTGCCATACCTGACAGCCCAATCTCAAGAGCGTAGTCTATATGGTCCACACACAGGTACTCCACCAAAATCAGGAAAATGGAGAAGGCATTTTTTGGTAGATCTGCTGGATCCGACAACTGCAACAAAGACAGAAAGTAGATCTATGTTTATGGCCCACAACTTCCAACTAGGCATGACATTATGCCAGGTCTCTCTTGTAAAAGAGATTCTGAATCTCAATGGGACTTCCTGGTTAAATAAAATGATTAAATTCAGGCATTTTGTAACAAATCAGCACTATAAATTCCTATACCTTGTTGCATCTTTCAAAGGCATGCCGGGTTTCCTGTAGCAGGTTGACAACAACCTCTTGTGAGAGGAGAGTCTCTCCATGTGTGTCAATACTAGGTCCCAGCGGCAGGTTAGTGCGCTGTCTGATCCGCTCTTTCAGCTCCTGGATACTGTCAAAATGAGGAGAGGAAATTTTTCCTAGTAGTTTTGGAAAAAGAAAGGAAAGAAACAACAAAGCAACCGTTTCTCACCTTCCAGCGCCTACAGGCCGTTTTTGGTGGTTCTTAGAGTCATAATAGCGCTGAAGAATCATGCCGCTGCGGTTTTGCAGATATTGTCGCTCCATGTCTATGTAGCTCTCCAGATAACAGGAGAAGATATTCTTTATCAGCTTAGATAGAAATGTGTGCTTGTCTGAGCCCAAGTTAAAGTCTGTGAGTTTAGCAGCCAGTGCCGTTGTCCTAAAAACAAATGGATCAAAAGTGGCGTTCAGTAAAGCACAAACATGCGAGACTTTAAACCATTTCAGAAAAAAAGATGTTTGATGAGAGCAAATGTGAACAGTTATAATAATTAAATAATGATAACGAAAAACTGATTGATACCGTGTATAGAGGTCATAGAGGTTCTTGAGGTATTGCTCCACATCAGAGTTGCGGGTCTCATCTAGTTTTTCTTTAACATGAGCCTGAAATCATAAAAAGGACCATTTGAGCCAATTTGGTTATTTAAAAATTAGATATACCAAGTGTGTCTATTTCTGGGTATGCACTATATTTACATAAACAAACTATCTGACTGGTGATTAAACGTAATTTGTGAACTATGATACTTTTGACAACACTAATACTTGATTCTGAAATGTGACAATTCCATCCTTTCTGTTTTATTGCTAATACCGACTCGATGCAGAACCTGTTGATAGGCATATATATTTTTGTGTGCACTCTTGTAAACTATGCCAAATTACACACAAAAATAAAAATGGCCAATCAGAGGCATTCTGTGCGCTTTCATTATAACCAACCACAACGTAAACTAGATTAAAAAGTTCGTCGAGACAAACTTTAAGTTGGCTTGTGAAAGTTTGGACCAGGAAGTTTAGTAGTTTGAAGTTTAAATTAGTTTATAGTTTAAATTAGTTTGAATTTAAATAGTTTGAAGTTTAATAGCAAGTAAATAATAAGTTGGTAAACAATGTAAATAGATTCAAAACAATGTTCTTATAATTAAAAAGAGGCTAAATGCTTATGTTTTGATGTATTATTTACTTATAAAAAAATAATTAGCATTAATAATGAACTTATATAACTATATTTATTTCTTTATTTAAAGGCAGTGTGTTACAAAAGTTTTGCTTTGGTACAGAAAACCATGAAATGCAACAGGTACGGACTACTGAAATTTGATATAGTAACAACACAACACAGTACAAATGGAAAGATGCAACTAGATTTTAACATAGCTATAATGCTTATAATGTTTATTGCCTCAACCCAAAGGAAGTACTATTTTACATTCCCTTTTTATGGATCCTTTTCCTTCTTTAAGTCAACAGATTTTTTTTTAATCGTATTCAGGTAAACTTTATTTCGTTCATATCATAACCCAAAGCAGCAATAGGCTTAGCAAGCAGCACTTTTGCTAATGTGTACCTGTATCTTGTTCTCAAAGATGCTCTGAATCAGTTTGGCCATGACAGTCTCTGGACTGCAGAAAACCTCTCCAACCTGCTTATTAACCCGCTGACACAGAACAGCAATGTCTTCAAATACATCATTCCGTATATACGCCCCCTACAAACACCAAAAAACCAAGGTGATTATAACAAAACAAACATTGATCCTAAAATCAAGTTTACTCTTGATGGATATAAAGAACAGAAACAGCGAACATACCTCTTGGCATTGCTTGATGTAGACATCCACACAGTGGGCATAACCCTACAACAAATAATTTCACATTATACATGTAACAAATGTCCCAAAAAACTGGTATGATCTTGAGGGCTCTCATTGTTTCTCCCTACAAACCTTAAAATGTAGCAGGACTGCTGCCACCTCACGCATGCGTCCAATCTCTCCCCTTCGCTGAGCTGCGGTGAACTCCTGGATCAGCTGACGCTCAAGGTCATGATATTTACCTTTCAAACAAACACAGGGCGCATGTTAACACTGCAGATTTAGCAGATGGGTAAATAACATTGTCTTGTTTAGTTTACTGCTGCTTACTTGCTATCTTGGCCTTGACATCAGAAAATCTGTACAGGGACATAACGAGGAAAACAAGCATGGGAAAGAGAGAAGAACAGGGGGAATTTAAAACAGATCTCTTTTCAGACTAACACACCATTCAAGAAACATGTTTGAACTTTTGCTTAGATCTCAGACGCAGTCAAAACAAACTTTGTAAATGAAAAAGTTTTCACTTGTTATGTCTTGGCCGATGCATTAATACACTTGCTTGCTTTGAAGAGCATTCGGTTGTATTTTCAAATATGACCAAAGACCTGTTGTTTTTTTGAGTGCATATTTTTGCAACTGCATTTGGTAAAGCTAGTTGCGCAAAACTATACTTCGTTTTTTTCCGCATAGACTAGGGTCACACACAGTACTTGTGACGTAATAAGCTAATATTTCTCACATGGTACAAACTGTGTTTGCTCAGCGCACACACTCTCATTATATTTTCGCATTTTATTTTTGGCAACACTAGCACAGACCGTCGAAAAATAAACGGAAGAGAAACGAACAATACCGGAACAATAAACACCTATATTGACAAGCGCTTTTTTTCTTCTGGAGAGAAACGGTACAGTAGAGTTGTCAAAAGTACAGACTGAAATGTAAAAAATGTGACGCTTTGAGCGCTGTTAATCAGATTGATTGGATTGAACACCTCTGGTTGGCCATTGTGTTCAAGCGCTCATCGGATATGTCTATGATTGGCTACAATCAATTTTGAATCAACTCCTGATAGAAGAGTTGCACGATGTGTAAGTTTTAACTTGATTTATCATTAAGAAACATTATGTTGATTGAATAATATCTGACGTTTTTGAACGTTAATCAAGTAAAAAGTGTCCATCACATTAAATCTGTCATGTTGTTGTAACGTTATCCGTTGTCTAGGCAACTATGTCACAAAATACAATAGTATTTATTTAGCAAGCGTTTAGCTAACCCGAGTGAAAACAAACAGCACAGTGTGAAGCCATGTACACTAACGACGATTTGAGACAAATAAACGTAAATTTAATATAAAACTATGCAAATGGCGCGGCAGGGTTTTGAACAAGGTCCAGAGCCGTTGCTTGGTGCCGCGGACAGACGCCGAATGGCGCCGCCAGTGTGTGTACTCTAATAGATAATGATATGTTAGAATTTTAAAGACATTCTTGTCCCGTGTGCGACCCCCTTTTTAGAGAGCACATTGAAGTGTTCGAATGTGTTTTGAAAGCGGAGTGGAGTTAACTTACAGCTGTACGCATAGGCTAAGCATACACGTTAAAAACCGAAGTATAATTTGGTCGTTAACATGCTGACTATATGATCTCTTGTACAGCACAACTTACGATTCCTATGCCATACCCCAAACCTCCAATATGGCCAGCAGGTCGCTTACCTATCAAACGGCAGCTCCTGAGCTATCAGGTGCAACTTTTGAATGATGTCTGCAGCTTCTTTTATCTGTTTGGGATGAGAGGAGACTGCGGTGAGAGACGGAAAATGGTCATTACAGGACAGACACCTCAAAACACGAACAGAGGCCAGAGGCAGCACCCTTAAATCTAGGGATCAGCCTACGGTAAATCTTCCCCTCCCATTTGCGTCCCTCGCTCTTCTCGTCCACCATGAACATGATAAGAGTTAGTTCAGCCCTGCACACCTGAACCTCATCAGCATCAGACCTTAACCCCTGTCCGTCAGCCACTGCCCAGCCAACATCTTACGTTCACTCATGACTATTAAGAATGGACAATGGCTAATCCCTCAGTAAATCACCTCCCATAATCTGTCCCCATAGGCAGGTAGGAGGTCTAGGCAAAAACAGGACCCTGACAAGAACCCCCCACCTCTCGCCCGATAGACGAGGAGAAGAAAAGGCGATCCGAAAGGCCTTGCCGTCCACACATCCTCTGTTCCAACTCTCCTTTTCCTGCCTGCCTCAGCTAACATCATTATTGTGCTCCCGTGAGGTGGATCCATCCCTTTTCCGCTCTCCTCACTGAGGTTTTCTAAGTATCTGTCCCCCAGCTAAGATTAACTAAATCCCATGTAAGTGATGTAGCCGTCTCCCAGCAGTAGGGGGTTTTACCGGCGCTTGTCTCCTCGCTGCCTGGGCCTGGCCCTCCCTTTCACAGGGATTAACCCAGCCTTCGTTCCTTCCATTTCCCTTTGCTTTCACCGGCAGCTCCTCTCACTTCCCCTCTTTTCTCTTCTGGAGGCGCGTACGTCTTGAGAAATATTGAAAAGTCTGGCGGGTATATTCCCACATGGCTCTCTAGAAGCTTGTTGGTGGCCTTATGCTAATAGCTTCAGGAGATGTAAGACTTGCCACCCAGGTTTGGTCACATCATTACGAGTGACTTGAGAGATTAACTTATAAAGTGTCATTTCCAATTAAGTTGGCGTACACCAACATCTAAGCAGGCCACTTATACTAGCCTCAGGCGTTCATTATAGCAGTATGCATCACTGTTGAGTTTGAACAAAATTTTAGCAGCTTTGGTTACAACCTCACCATAGACCACTGTCTAGAAAGTTCTGTTGTGGAGGAAAATATTTAGAAGTGAAGAAGCTAATGAATAAGTTGTAACTTCGTGCCAACATACGTCGCAAAGAACTTTTGCACAGTTAAAGGGATACTCCACTTTTTTTGGAAAAAGGCTCTAGGAAATAGGCTTTTTTTACTGAAATAATATCAGTAACCAGACAGTTTCTGGTCTCATTGACTTCCATAGTATATTTTTTTCCTACTATGAAAGTCAATAAGACCAGAAACTGTCTGGTTACTGATATTCTTCTAAATATCAGAAAATCAACTG
>JAOTRC010000013.1:4503511-4520401 GCA_027497675.1 Cyprinella lutrensis
CAATAGCAGCAAAAGTGATTTACAATACAACATGAGCACAATAATTACATTGTACTTATTTTTAAATGTAAGTACATAGTACTTAAAGCCACTTAATACGAATTATGAATACATAAATATCAACACATTTCTGGAGTGTCACACCCCATGACATTTTGCAATCTGGACGTACCTTGCCTTTTCATAAAAAAGATAAATTAATTGATATTTTTAATAGATTATTGACCTTGACATGGAGTCATGAGGGTTTGCAGGGCTCCTCGATTTCATTTCTATTCTATTTTTGTGTTTCATTTCTCATTTTTTTAATGCATTTTGGTCAAATTGCATGACTTTGATTTGGCACACAAAAGGGTAATATTTTTTAAAATGACAGTTACACGTTACATGATTCATTCAGGGCAGCTGATGATACAGAAATGACACTTCACTTTTAAGGGTTTATTTTAAGCCCTTTTGGTTTTGTCAAACACATTCTGGATCTTGACAATAAATGTTACTTAGTATTCACTGACTGTAACCACCTTTTTATCATTCATGCTTCAAAGAGTACTGGGGTAAAGTAAGAGCAGTGATCAGACATAGTGGTTGTCTGTTTTGTAAGAGTGCTCTCAGACAGATTGCTTCGGCGAACAGGTCTTCAGCATGATAATAAGGGTTGGACGTAAATGACTTCACTCACCATGGATTCTCTGCCCAGAGAAGAGACATAGTTTAGTCAATAAATCACTAGGTGAACGTTCAATATCTTTTCAAGGGCAATAGAGTTTGCCTTGCTTGTCATTCTTCTTCCTTCCATGAACACGCAGTTGGTTTGGAAGATGTGAGTAATATGGTTTATCCTTTTTGGAACACGACCTGATGCAACAGTTTGCAAAATTGCTGCTAGTTTAAAAATGTAATTAAAAAAATTACAGTCGAAAGTTGGTAAGTCGATATATCGTTTTTACCTCTTGTAATCATAGCCACGTGCAAGTTATCTGAGGGCGTGGGCGCTTTGTGGCTGTGGTTACAAGAGGTAAAAACGATATAAATACTGTTCGTTTTCTCACTCAAACTGTTCGTTTTGTGTCTTAGGCCATCAATGTGTACTCACATTTACGAATCGTTAGATCATGTTTAATCTGGACTTCTCTGTGCATGCTCTTTGAGGTAGACCCCATAGACTCCCATTATATGACTGACAGACAAGAACGGTTTGACCGAAAAGTATCAAAATCGAAAAATACTGTGGAAACAAAGACACGTACATCTTGGATGCCCTTGAGGTAAGCTAAAACTTATCAAAAATGAATTCCAAAGTGAACTATCCCTTTAAAAACACCACATAGGCATATAAACAACATTTAAAACTAGATTTTCAACACAGGGGGATTTTAAGCCAACACATCATGCAAACAAAACCACAGGTCGAGAGCTTTAGTTAATCCAACCACACAACTGTTCATTGGAATATGGTTTCGGGGGGAAAACAGACTCGTTGAACTATGCTGATAACAACGGAACTTGTGACCATAGTTGGCTAACGATGCTTTCGGGAAACGCACCCTAGACAGACATTCAGTGCATGACTGGATGCCGCAGGAAGTATTTTCTGTAAAGAGAGAGAGAAGAGAGAGAGAGACTATTGTAATGAGATACGGAAGTGGCATTAGGCCTACATTGATTCCAACTAAATTAGAGAGACTAATTACAAACGTCTGAGATGATGCTTACTTTTTCAATTTTTGCCTCTTTGCTTTTTTCAGATGTCGAGTAAATAGCCTTGCCCTTGATGCATGCACCATTACTGTTGCTCAAGGTTAGGGATTTGTAAGTGTTGACACAATAGCCTATCCTGCAACATTTGTGTTATACGGAGATAACTCATACCTCAAATTAAACATCTTATTGCGGAGAGGTCTGTTATTACTTTACATCACATTACTGACTTATGACTTTTGCCTGACAGATGATAATGGGCTACAGCAACTGCATAGCAAGTAGCAACACTGGAAACCAATTTTCTAAAGACAAACTAGGCAATAGGCCATCTTTGAAAGGAAGATAATTGATGCTTGGTTTGTCAGGCAGGCAAATCAAATGCTAAATTAGCTAATATCTTACAATAATAACGTTTAGTTAATATGTACAGTACTGTGGGCCCCCAGGACCACATAGTTCCTTTATCATACAGCTTTTTGCATCAGGCTATGCATGCCTACAGTACCAACATTTTTGCAAATCTCATATCTATTTAAACAATTCACTGCCATTTCCAGTCGAAATGAACACTAACAAGCGGTAAAACACCAACAACATTTATTCCTTTTTACACAAATTACTATTACAAAGCAGATTATTGATTAATAAATTCTTATTTTGTGTGGTTTCTTGCACAATACTATGTTAGAAACTTTAATTTACTAATTTACCATAGTTCATGATTTGTAAAGTAATGAATTTTGGCGTTTGCATCACATAATCAGCTCCATGTGATTTTTTAGACTTGGTAATCTTAAACAGTAGCTTACACTCTAAAAATTGCTGGGTTGTTTTAACCCAACTTTGGGTCAAATATGGACAAACCCAAACGTTAGGTTAAAAATGTTATTAAAAAATTTAACCCAATGGCTGGGTTTGTCCATATTTGATCCAAAGTTGGGTTAAAACAACCCAGCAATTTTTAGAGTGTATTGGACAGCATTGCACTTGCGATGCGGAGCGCCTGGGTACGAATCCCGTGAAACAAAAAGTCACTATAAAAAAGCTCAAAGACAAAGAATCAAAAAGAAGATAAAATGTGTTTTTAACTCACGTTTGGATTCGTTAACACAAAATTAACCTTTAAGCGCCACTCAATTGACAATTCATTTCTGAACTGCTGCGATACGTACAACAGCCAATGTAATAAAACATTGCCAGATTGACGTTCAACCGAACATGCTTTTATCGCCGCCAGCGGTGACAAGAAACGTTATATAATATTTTCGAAATTTGAGGCACATTTTTCCAATGAGTCCACTCATGAGTTATTTCTCCATTTTCAACAGAAAAAGGCATAAAGTACTTGAAAGGTGAAGTGATTCTTTTCAAAATATTGCTGACCCTTCTGTTCTGTGAGTCTGTGATTGGTAGTATATGGCATTAGATCACGACTCTGCTCAAAGTATCAGCTCTATACGTCCTTCTTTTGCCCTTCACTAAAACGCTAATGTGAGGAGATTAAAATTCAACTTTCATTGATTCCAGGAGCCAATAGCATGTTCCTCGGTCAGAGCTATCATGGCTAATGAGGCAGATGGCTGTTAGACTCTATATTTAGAACTGCCAGGGCCATGGTATTGGATAAGCAATCTTGTAAGGCAAATGAACCAGGCAGACCTTTTCTAATCAGTCAGACGTCACATGATTTAAGTAGAAAAAATACTTAAGTATTCAACTAACATCTTCATTATGCTTAAATATTGAATTCCCAACCGTATGCATAACATAGAATGCTCTCTGACGTCATGTGTATCGACTATGAGGTTTTAATATCTGTCATAGAGTATGGCTATCAAACATTTCATGTGCAGGGACACTTGAAGGAGAGCGGTAACCTGAAGTCTCTTTTCTCTTTCCCAGACCTGATGGGTCACCTTCACGATCAGTGTCTTCACAGACACCTCCAGCTGGAATAAATATTCCATGTGTGCTATAAAGATAACACTGAGCGGTTATAGAGAGAATGGGAAGGTTTTCAGGCAGCATCAGTGTTACTGCACATATGGTTGAGCTGGTGAATATTTAATATGTGTGGCTACTTGCACACACAGATAGCAATGTATGGTTTCAATAAAGACATGGTAGTGTGATTGCAAGGAGCCATTGGGATAATGCCTTGAGGTGTTCCAGAGGACAGACAGTGGTATTTTGTGGTGTAATGATCCACTCAGACAAGACTAATGCATTGTTGATAAAGGGCAGTGAAAACATTAGAAAAAAATACTAATTGCTTTATTTAAAGGCATACTTTCTACATACAACGTTTGTCCTTGTTATTTAAATATAATAACATAACATATTAAAAAATTACAAATTGAATCAGGATCCCAGACCCACAAATAAACGTGTAAAAAGAAAATATGATGCTTACTACTAATGTAAACAATAGATAGCATGATAGTGCAATGGTTTCTGTTTGAAAGTCGATTACAAAATTAATTGCTGCAGACTGTTGGCTAATCATAGGATTATGTTCAATGATTTATAACAAACAAAATATTGACTTTTATAAATTGAGAGACTTCTATAGCCTCAGTATCACTGGCTGGTGTTGGTTTACATCAGTTATTCTGCTGTTACTCTCAGTTAATGCATTAAAAAGTTCCATCTCATGCCCTTTAGTGTGCTTTCATGCATGTTTGAACAAGCTTTCAAATAGTGGGCGAGATTCTTTAAATTATGCACATATGGACAAGTGCTTTGCCTTCCGTATATACAGTATGTCTTCAATGCAAAGCCCCAATGCTGTGATGTCCTCCACTTAAATAACATTAAGGAACGTTGCAAAAAAACGCCCCAGAATCATACATTAATCACATGCTTAGCCAATCATCTTCATCCTAGACACTAGACAGACATCTGAGGAAATATGAAATATGCCACAGATCATCTCCCTGCTGTTAATTGCGTGTCTAGTTGTTGTTTCAGCATAACAAAGCTGGTTGACCATGGATGTCTTGCTGGTTACAATGACTGGTGGGGACATAGATATACATAATAAAGGCTAGATGTCTCATCCGCGCTGCTGGCCAATGGCGGTCGCAATCTTGTCACAGGCAGCTCGCTTACTAACGTTGTTTTATTGATGCATATGCAAAATAACCATAACTTGCTCAATTTTCTACCAATTTACAATTGGGTTGGTTTGTTATAAACGTCAGAGATGTAGTTAACTATGACACTACATACTTATGAATAATAAGTGTATAAATAAAAAATCATCCAGAATTATAGCCACATAAATTACGTTTATAAGAAACCAAACTGTTTGTAAATCCCAAATCCCAACCAAATCCGTTGTAAATATGAGATTCCACCGTCAGACATCTAGCCTTTATTATGGATATCTATGGGTCCCCAGCATGTCTAAATAGCTAGTTAGCACTATATTAGCCAATAACCTGTGCCATCTACATGATGTCAGCTGAAAGGAAAAGTTGTTTCAGAGGCGGAGCAGGCTGTTACATTTGGATGAATTGTGCACAATAAGGCCTCGGATGTGTATAATTTTAATTTCATGTTGACGTTAGTGACCACATGTCTGTATTGCAGTGTATGCCTAAAATCAGCTGATCAGCATCCAGGTGTCAGTGAGCTTTAGCGTAACATCTAAAATGGCCTTTAGTTTGGCAAACTTCTTAAACGGTCATTGTGTTGTTCAGATGTGTTGTCTTTTACTGTTTCGTACAGGTCAGCAATCATGTGGACACAACACGGATAGAGAGAACAAACAGCTGTGATTTTAACCTTTTAAAAATTCCTATGTGGATTTGAATGAAAGACGTGAATGGCTCTTTCCTCAAAACTACAGGCACTTTAGCCTACGTCACTTGTTAGAGTCTGCCTCTCTTTTAAGGCAATATAAATCTTGCACATGTTGGAAATGGCTTGTACAGGCTATTATACACATTGTGTTAGATATGGGTCATCTCTCTTAAATGTTCATTTCTCTCCATTACTATCATGCTAAGACCCAAAAAATGAGCCTCACTTCACAGATGTTAATACATGCACATGCACATTGGCTACAGGACAGAGTTGGTGTTCTGGAAACATCATGCATTGAATTGGATTGGAATGAAGTTTAATCTCATGTATCATGTATCCGATTGCGTACAAAGAGGGTTACATGATGCTGTTGTTGGCTGTGGTCTTCTGAGTTAAACACACCTTTAGTTAGAAGGTATGAGTAGTTATAACACAAGGTAACATATTTAGAAGTCTCTAAGGTCAAACCGAACACCCCCTGCCTCTCCCACTACTGGAATGATGGATGAGGGGGCACTAGAAAGAAAAGGTAATGGAGGTGGAGAAAGACAATCCAGGAAAAGCCAGAGTTAGTAACAGCAAATGGGCATCTTGGATGATAAGGGCTCTGGAGAAAGGATGGATTTGGATCTGATGAGACGATGCCAATGTGTTGCCTAACTCAAATTAGTTTCATATTTTAATGTCTGTAACCACTAAATTGCTATTGTCTGTGGAATGGTGAGTCGCAGTGAACATGAAATGGCATTTGCAAGCCATTTTACTTCCATAATGTGTATTCATACCTGTAAGTGAAACAGCCAACCAGGCTTATTATTGAGAAGGCTTCTTGCACACTTTTGAAGTGATTGGAGATAAGTGAGTTCATTTTAGTCTGTGTTGTATTGTTGTATGTATGCTGGCATTAACTATATTCAGTGTCACTAAATGTATAATGCTTTGTCTTGTAAATAACACCTGCACTAAACCCTAAACCTAACCGGCTGTGTTAACAACACCAGAGATGAGATAAAAAGTAATTGCTTTGCCCATATAAGGGATTTCCTGGGCCGACATAAGTTATCCACTATGAGTGAAACATACACGAGATTGTTTAGCACTCCATTGCATAATCTTTACATCACTTCGTTTTGGATGAGAATAAAACAGACTATAGATAGACATAAACAGTCTTGTCTCTTAGAACTGAAATCTATATTTATTCACATTGTCCCGAAAACCCCCGAAAGTGCAGTTTATTCTTTGCCCGTGCATTTTAGCTTGCTTTTAAGTCTTTGAGCTCGATATACCAGGTGAGCGAGCAAGTGTACTTTATCTGAAAAACAGAAAAGCCATGATTTTGGAGCTAGTTATGTTACGTCAAAATGTATTAGATCTTTGATAAAAGTGTTTTGAGGTCGTAGTATTGTGCAATCATGCAAAATAAGTATTTATTAGGCTAAACAATAATCTTCCCCTGTAAACATAATTTATCTGAAAATGAATAAAAGTAGGTGTTTCACTTCTACTACTAAACTGGAAACGGCTGTGAATTGTATAGTTACGAACAGGCCTCAACATAGGTTCTTGTGAGTTTCAAACTAAATTTGTTTTACTCATAAGCATTTTAAGCTTTTATGACCTTGAAATCTACCATCTTGGAGGAAAACTCTTTTTTTTTAGTCATCTTTAAATGTTAGGAAATGGAAAAGTGTGCATATTTCAAGATAACTGCTTATGAGGCCATTATACTGTCTTGAGTCCTGTCAGCTATGGTATTTTTATAGCTCTGGAACTTCTGTCCTTTCTTACAGTGATTGTAAGGTAAGGCACATTCAAAATTACCTCTCCAAAACTCCCGTCCACGATCTCTCTCTGCCAGCTCTCCGCCCATGTGCACCTGTAGAAACCGTTCATCACAAAGGCAGCCCGAAAGTATCAAATTCAATTATGCATGTAATAGATGACGCTTATAAAAGTAATAGCACACCACTCCTAAACAATCCGAGATATCATTCATATCATAGTGAGATGTCAGTTACAACACCAGAGTTTGGGAGCTTTCTCAGTCAAGTGGTGCAACCGACTTGAAGAAGAAAAACAGAAAGCAAGAAATTAAGGATGTGTTCACAGTTGTTGTTCGGCTCTCTTGTTTTTTTTTTTTTGGTTTGGACCAAAAAAAGAAAATTATCCATTTAGTCCTGTTTTGATTAAAGGGATACTTCAGGATTTAGCATTAAGCTTTGTATTAGTAGAAAACCTGTAGTATTTTCGAATGAACATGCTTTCCAACCTCATTTCCCCCTGAGACGAGAGATTTATGTATTTATTTTGTCTGGAAAAAATTCTCAGATGATGCAAAAATCGTAATTTTGTGTCATTGGAGGATTTTTTGGCCAGAGGCTCAAGACTACAGTCAGTAGTAGGGTCTGTCCCGCATGTCCTCACTCGTCCTGTTTGCTACAATCCTGCCACAACATTTTTTCCGGGACTAGAAAAGCCGAATCCCGGACATTTTGAGCGATCTCGAAACACATTTTCGGGCAGACTCATCACGGAGACTCACAAGTAGCCTAGACTTGTTGTTTAACTATTGCGTGGTTACCGGTAGGCGTGGCCTCCTAGGGCAGCGAAGCAAGTGCATTCTGGGAGTTGTTATCTTTCATCCATATAAGCCAAAAATACATTTTCAGGCTTTTCTCAGTCTAGAAAGCTCCAAATTCAAAAATAATTTCACATTTCTTCTACATAAATGACCAATTTTAAATACACATTCATCTTTATCGTCACTTTTGATCAATTTAATGCATTTTTTTCTAACTAAAAGTATTAATTTCTTTTAAAAATGAAATTCTGAAATTTGGCAAATAAGACGACATCTGCTTGCAAAGCCCATCCATCCCCTACAGTCCATCGGTGAATAGATTTTGTTTATATTTCTGGGAAATCACTTAGGTAAGAACAAAATTGTAAATAATGAGCTTCACTTGCATTCAATGTACAGTTTTAGCAAGCTATTAGTGAATAAGGCTTTTTGGTGCTTCACCACATCAACTGTGGTACTTAAATATCACTCAACCTCTCTCATCAAATTCATATTGTCTCTATAACAAACGCATACTTCTCTTGCATCCCCAAAACCATCATTAAGTCCAAAATCAAACAGTTGAAGGTAGGGAGCCATTGACTGCCATAGTATTTTTGTAAATGGCTACCATATTTTGTAGTTCAACAGAAGAAGGAAACTCTTTCAGCAATATAAGGGTGAGTAAATGATGACAGAATTTTCCTTTTTGGTTGAACTATCACTTTTACGGTCTGCAGTAACTTTCACAGATACACGATTGAACAGATAGGCTGATAATCAGACACAGACAGACACAAGAGCTGTGAGCATGAGTGAATTTACGCTCGAGGCATTTTTCATTTATTAGGCAACATCTGACCTCTGCTCTGGCAAACACAACACTTTCTTGCATCACAGGAGAAAGAAAAACAGTGAAAGTCACTTAATAAAAAACAGAGGAAATCGCTGTTATAACTGGCTTTCTGAAGATTAAACTCGGAGATGAAATGCCTCGGATTCTCAGTTACGAATGGTTTATCGTTAATAAACATCAATAACCTGTCACCTCTTGCGCAACTGGTGAACTTGATGAATTTCAATTAAAGATCTTTCATTTTCAAATCTATCACCAATTCCTCCTCACTGAGAGCAAGACACTGAGCTGTGTTGTTCATTTATGAAAGTTTATAATACATTCCTGTTAATACACTGGGGCTAGTCGTCACACTTACTCCAGTGAATATTTCTAAGAGTAAGTTATAAGTAATAAGTTCTATTAATAATAATTTTTAATTTTAATAATTCTATTATTAAAGTTAAATCTAAAAGTTCTATAATAAGTCTATTTAGGTTTTTCTGCACAATTTAAACAGCCACACATTTATTAATTTCATTAAAAATTAATTCTTTGAAAATGTAACAAATAAAAACACTGATTTTAAAGGGTTTAAAATGACAACTTATGAAAACAACACGACTCATTAAAAACATGTCCCGATGTGATATTAATATGGACCAATGATGGAAAGGCAGGCTCATTTTATTTCCCCGAATTGGTTCTGTGTCCAAACAGTTTGAGTGAAAAAAAAATGGATAAATAAATCTGCGATTTTTTACAGCATGACACAATTCTTTACTTAACTTAAACATTTTGTGCATGTGTTGATATTTTTTTAAACACTTTGTATGCAAGTCTAAAATAGTCTGTTAAAGAAACTGCAACACCCCATCAGTAAAATAGCACATTCAGTTATGAATGTTAGTTATTCAGTTATGAATGTATGAATGTTATGAACGAAAGAATCGACTCTCAGTTCACAGAGTCAACAAGTTATAATAAAGTGCAAAAGTCAGGTTCTGGTAAAAACTCCATTCATTTTATCTATATGGAAATTGATCACTTTTATTTCCATGAACAAACGCCACTAAAAAAAGCACTGTTGCACTTTTAACCGCTCGGGCTGACTGATTGAGTCTGAATCGTTAACGAATCGTTCAGACCGGTTTGTTTGTGAACCGACTCGAGAAAACGATTCATTCACTAATCGGACATCCCTCGTGCAGAATCCATAAGGTGAAACATCTAACAGACCTTTTTAGAGGTAGTCATGGTAACGGCGATTAGTTATTATCGGTTTTTGTAGGTAAAAGTTAGACATGCGCACTGCGGCCTTGTTTAAAAAGCAGACTGTCAAGGAGACAAATTAAAAAACAAAGCATCAACTTACAACAAACTCATCAAAACAATAAAGCGAAAAAACAGCCACAACACATTCCACGGATATAAGTTAATCATCAAACATAAAAAGAACCGTATGGATGATATTGTCAATTCAACACTTTATACACAATCGACTGTAAACGAAATATGTCTTTAAGAAAGCGTCCAAAGTTGGCAAAACAACGTTTCAAGCATCTATGAATCACCTCGAGTTCATCTGATCTGTCTGAACGCAAGAGTGTTTCTCAATCGCAACAAAAGAGTCCAGAAAAATCATCAACTTCAGTTTGTCTTCAGAAACTTTTCTGTCTTTCGCTTTAAACTGACAGATTACCTGTTTTCGGGATCCTGACAATCGTTTCGCCGAAGTCACATCCGAAAGTCAGCACGCCATTACAGATGTCGAGGCATTGTGTTCAAGAGTTTATGTTCTTCAACACTGTTACAATGCATCGGAAGATCTGCTGCACAGGGGAAGAAAAAAAACGGTTCAATGTGATTTTTACATCACATCCCTCTTCCGGCCACTTGGAGAAGGGGAGCAATGGATGTAACACAACTGAAGGAAGACATTTGGAATAGAAACATTATTATATTATTACTAAAATATGCTGTAAAACAAGATATGGGAGAGTCTGGGTTTCACACTGGCAAATTTTCACAAGGGCTATCCAAATCAGGGTTAGACCTATCGTTGAGTTAAACTAAATCTATCAAAACATTATGGTTCATTGAAATAAAAGCTGAAATAAAATATAAATATTGGATGAAAAAACTTAAAGTAAATGAAAATGTTGCATTTAACAGATAGTATAAATAGTAATATACTATAATAATAATAAAAATAATAATTTAGCTATAAGTCTACCCAGCAAACAAATTTAAGTTCTGGGAACGTTCTGGGAACGTCAGTTTTTGGTTCCCAGAACATTTCTAGAACTTTCCCTTAAGGTTGAGGGAACGTTCCCGGAACATTCTCCTTACGTTATAAAAATGGAACCTAAAAATACCTAAACGTAAAAACGTTCTTGTTTGGTTGGCAAAAAAATTAACCTCATGGGACCATTCGGGAACGTTTAGGGGAACGTTCTGTGTTTGCTGGGTAGCAATTGTTTTAACGGGCAGTCCAAGTTGTATAAATAAGGCTGAGTTAGGTAATATTTGGAAGGTGGTAAAAGGCAGTCTTATAATGGAAGTAGAGTTCAGTTTATATGAGATGGAAATGTACATGAAGAATCAAATGTAACACCGAGGTTTTTAATAGGTCAAGCAGATTTGTAAATTTGCTGGTCATCAGCATGATAATAAAAACATGACAATAGATATGACCAAGGGGTAACAAATAAATATTGAAAAGAAGAGGTCCAAGAATGGAGCCCTGAGGGACACCTTGAGAGAGAGATCAAGAGGGAGACTTGTTGTGGACAGCAATGAAAAATTTTCTCAGTGAGATATGATGTACACCAGGAAAGATGCTGGATCTAACTGACAAGTAGATGAGCTAGTTTGTGCAGTTATCACTTCCAGAAGATGAGCTGGTGAGATGAAGATAGAAAGAAAGATAGGAAGTTCTGAAGAAATTGATGGAAATGTTTCATAAGTAGATGTTACTCTGAGTTTTAAATGTGAGTGATATATTTAATTTGGTTATTTATTAATTGAATGTATTTATGTGTGCAAAAAGCTACTTAAAAATCAATCATCTCAGGCAGTTACTGTAGTTTCTCATTTGATCCACCAGAGGACAGCACAGACTCATTTTTCAGTCTCTCTGACAGCGGGGCCTTAGCTGTTTGGCACATGCTCTCCATATTTTTTTTATTTAGTTAGCATGACTTACTGGCAATCTGGTGAAATGATGAAAGCACAGAATACTTTATGAGAAGTGGCAGCAACTGAAGTGCCTGAACTGACTTCAGATGAACAAATGCTTCATTTTCCTGTTTTCACAGAAAAGCTGCTTTGAAACAGTATATTGTATAAAGTGATATAGCACTATAGGTTGAATACTGATAAAGTGGGACACTCTCTGATAATTTTCTGTCTTCATTTTTTATTTTTTCATATGATCATATTCTAAATGGCTTAAGAGCTCTCACTATACTATACAGAATTAAGGATGGATGACTATTCTTCAAACACACATTAACCCCAAACCGCATTTTTCCAGGTGCTACTGTCAAACTGGGACACCTTTATTGGCAAACTGGGACTCTTCAGGCATATTCAATTGCTATTCAATTGGCCTAACAACAATAATAATAACCATTAGTTTTTTTATTAATTACAGCGGATTCACCCACTTCCCACTCCCTCCCTCCCTAGTCTGCCCACAATATTTTGTTTTGGGTTTGATTTATTTAAAAAAAATACAATTAAAAAAGAGGAACCTTCATGAACCTCTCATATAGGCTAATTCATTTCAAATAGGCTACATTTCATTTCTGTTTTCTGTACGGTAGTTAAAACGTCAATCCAGCTAGTGCAAGTGAATGCGCTCCCGTCTTAAATGAGTCCACACGTCTCAAGAGAAGCAGTTTAAGTAATTTTTTGTTGAAATATCTTGCAAGCTAACAACATTTATGACAGACGTAAAAAAAAGGAAACATAAGAATTGGGAATTAGTTCCCCATTAGAATGACTTGAATGGCAAAATCACACACACACAAAAAAAACAAGAAGATTAATATAAATGTAAAAATTCTGATGCATCAAGACTATAACAAAGTAGGCTATATATCAATTACAAACGAGTTTATCTTTATTGTCATAACCTCAACATGATTCACCTCATTTTATGATCCATCACGGTTCACTGCAAGGTTGTTGAATATGTGCCACACACCCCCGAAAGTGATGTCATGACCACATAACTTTTTTTTAATCACATACTTGCTTATAATAAGCTTAGTGTTGATTTTTAGTAATGGAAGTATGATGTAACTATAGAAAATTTGAAGCATAACTGTCCCACTTTACCAGTATTATTCACTAAGGTGACAGACTTTATGTTTCATATAGACTACAGTCAACTAGTCATTAAAGGGAATAAAATAGGGAGGGGGGTTGGGGTTGTGAATTTAATATACATTTCCAGACATTCATGAGTTGTAATGTTTTCACAGAGCTGACCGGCAAAATCTATCAAAAAAAAAACAACTGGTAGGAAATGCTTTGTCATTCTGGTGGACTACTGACCTCTTCATCCTCAAAGTCACGACTCACTCGAGCGGCTCAACTAGATGACCATTCTGTGTGAAAGTGATGAAGGATTTGGGAAAGGCCTCTATTAAACAACACTTGTGAGTGATGTAACGTTATTTCCTCTCTTCTGCTCAAGTAGCCTACGCTGGCACGCGCCGGAGGAGAAAGAAGGAAATGAACACTCAGGGAAAGAGCATGTGATAAACACCGGAAATAATGTTGCTCCTGACCTAGTGGGGAGGTTTGGAAAACACATTGTGAGTTGAGTTAGGATTTTTCACTTGTTTGTTAACTGATTCACAATTTAAAAATCATTCGTGAGTTTTCCATTTGCATTTGGAAAGATAATGTTTGTATTGACATATCCTTAAAGCTAACTCTTTTAGTTTATTCTTAGCTAAAACACTTAGTTCTCTCATTAATGTATATTTACTTCGTTTAAGTAATAAAGTATTCTCGTGAGTGTATAATATGCTATTGAAAATACATACGGGTAAGGGGTTCTAATGTCGGTCGCCATGTTGCCCCTCCATCTTGAAAGTACATTAGCCAAAGAGGGACATACCGGTTAATTCAAGCTTCGCCTTTCGCGTTTACGTTTGAGTTAACACTCATGGACGAAGTTGAACTAGAAGCCATGTTAATCTTGGACTATATTGGCCATCGTAGGAGTTAAAACGAAATCCGAATTGAGAGGAACAGAAACTAATATTCACTGGATGGTCATACACCTTTTCACCTCTAGATGGGGGTAAAAATCACACAGTGTAGCTTTAAGTTCTAAAAAAACACTTCATCTAAAATCAATTTAAGGAGGCAATTTTTTCTCCTTCATGGAAAAGGTCTACAGCAGTCCAAGTGGAAGAGAGGTGGTACACAGGAGGATGATAAAGGCCTCAGGTTGTACGCCAGTCTAAAAAGTTTAGGAACCACTACTCTAGTACGACTGAAATCGAACCAGACTTGTATCAAGTGACTGGAGCTTGGCTTTGTTCAAAAAGTATATGCATCATACAACAACTGGCCTTAGTGATGTTCACTCATATTTAATCCTAGTTTGGGGTCAGAAAGATTTATGTTTCGGAAAGAAGCATCATTACATGACTCTTAGCCTACATGCTGAACTTACTGCTAACAAAGTATGTGTGAGTGAAACAAAAAGAAAATGGAAAGGCTGTGTAATTGGCATGTGTTGTGGCTCACCATATGGTATGGTGGATGAGATCGGGTCAAAGGTGCAGGGATTGCTGCTGCTGACAGCCCACACCATGTATCCGCCATCACTATGGGAACTAACAAAGCTGTTCCCGGACCGTTCCCAGACCAAACTCTCCAGCTGCTGCAAGAGTGACAGTCCAACACAATACACAGTGTCAAAAAAGGACCAAAGACGTTGAAAGGAAGTCAAAATGTTTGAGTTAAACCATCTGGACAACTTAAATTGCATCTTTAAATCATCCATGCTTGATGTTAAGCTGAGTTATGAGTCTCAGACAGATCTCTTGACCTGCTCCCTTTGAAAGTCCGGAGTGTAATTATTTGACATTTACAGACAAACTTTGAATAAAAAATAGAAACATAGACATCAATGTTTAAAGTTTCAAGCTGACGACCGCAAAATTTGCTGAAAGCCATTTGAGAGACATCAAACAAACTTGCACACACACCCACCTGCTTTCCCAGGAAAAGGTTGTCTACATGCCGGCTGTTGAGGTCCCAGAGTACAACCAGACCTCTGCTGTAACCAATGAGGATTTTATCAGAGTTTTTTGGATGTTCCTGCAGGGACTCCACCGGCCCCAATGATTTTCCACACTTGTACTCTTCTGGAACACTGAAGAAGGGAAAAACGAGACGTGAATCAGATTACACAGCAAGATTTTATTCAGACTACACGGAAGACACAGAAAACCTAGGGATAAATGACAAAACCAAGCGCTATGCTGCACCAGAAAACATTTGGGAGATTTATTCTCTTTGTAGAGCCGCTCAGCTGCACTTCTATTTGGTATAAAAACCCAAATCTGAGTACACACTACTTAACTCCCCAAACACAGAGCGCTACTGAAGTACACATCAGAGGTTACAGAAAACCTTCACAGCAAAACTTCACTCAGCACTTTCAGTCTCAGCAGATTCAAATGCAGGCTTGTGTGGAAAAGCATTTCACATGGAAAAATGTGCAGGTCTCCGGGTTCAATGAGTGAAGAATAAACCAAGCTGCAAGCTTTGAGAACAATGTATTGAACATTTGGTAACAATTACTCTTGATTCATGTTTGGAAAGAAAACGCAAAGTTCAATAAACAACTCAAAAAAAATATCAGCGGTTCATACACGAGAGTAACACTGCAGAAGTTGACACACCATTATCAGACGCTGACATGCTTAAATTCAGTTTGAAAGCCAGACAAATGATGACCAATCAAAAGCCACAGTTCGGGATTCCTCTGTGGCTGTGGCATGGATTCAAGAGCTGGAATGTGCATGGTACACCCACAGAGTCGGGATGAGATGTAGCCATTAAGGGGGAGAGGAAAAGTGGAAAGCGCATGGAAAAGAAGGACTGGAGTAGTTGTTTGATAGCATGGCTTGGGATGAAAATGGTCACAAGAAACCAAATTCACACAAACAACAAAGGCTTTTACAAGAAAATTTAAGAAATAGAAAACCAGATTTGCACTTCTTGAAAGACATATCACTGTTTATAAGTCACTGTGTTATAACCAAATCATAAATTTGTATGGCAACGCTGAAATTAAATTATTGCTCTTAGTCTGAGGTATAGATTGTTAAACTGTTAAATTAAATGGGAGATCTTGCAATTTTAGTTTATATTTGTATAAAAAATTAAAATGTGTAGCAGAAGTCTGTAAGTTTCAAATAAAATCTAATAAGTTAAAGGATTAGTTCACTCTAAAGTTAAAGTTCTTCCATTTATTGACCCTCATTTCCTCATCAAGACTTTCACTCATCTCCAAAACACAAATGAAGATATTTTAATGAAACCTGAGAGATTTCTGCCTTTTATGAATTGCGAATAAAAGCCTTTCAATTTAAGCTTGTATTCACATATAAACATTCATAACTTCACACATCAGTTGTGGTAAACTCAAGCATGTTTGCTTAACGTGCGAGAACCAATGAGGTTCATTCTCGTGAAGTTGAGCTTCTGTTTAAGTTCACTGATCAATATGTTTATGTGAATAAAAGCCTAAATCCAATCTGTTCATCATAAAAAAAATTGTAACTAAACTCAAACTACATGAATAAGTTTTACGATCTCTTTATGAAAAGTGGTAGTTGCGTAATCGTCTATGAGGGACAGAAATCTCTCAGAATTCATTGAAATATATTTATTTGTTTCAAAAATTCTTCAGGGTTTGGAAAAACAAGAGGGTGAGTAA
>JAOTRC010000013.1:4527533-4537680 GCA_027497675.1 Cyprinella lutrensis
GGAAGGAAGGAAGGAAGGAAGGAAGGAAGGAAGGAAGGAAGGAAGGAAGGAAGGAAGGATGGATGGATGGATGGATGGATGGATGGATGGATGTCAGTGGGACCCATCAACTGTTTGGTTACCATGACAAACATCATCCAGGTTTGAAACAACTCAAGGGTGAATAAATTATGACTAAGAATTTTCCTTTTTGGGGTAACTATCCCTTTAAAATAATGAGTTGGACTACTTTTAGATTGGAAAAGAACAGCATGAATATTCTGTTAAACATTTTCATTTTGTGTTAATCAAACACAAGACAAAGATATACATTTGTTTGTTTCTTTTGCAGTTCATACACTTAATCCAA
The DNA here is from genome assembly GCA_027497675.1 of Cyprinella lutrensis. Classification (NCBI taxonomy): domain Eukaryota; kingdom Metazoa; phylum Chordata; class Actinopteri; order Cypriniformes; family Leuciscidae; genus Cyprinella; species Cyprinella lutrensis. Next base: position 4,527,883 of record JAOTRC010000013.1, read on the forward strand.
TTAAATGGAAGAAGTTTTATGCATGGACACACACTTACCCAGAATCAGGAAAGGGGAATTAGCCACTGTTATTACGAACGGCACTTTAAAATAGAGCATCAAGCCAAAGCTGGAGACCACAGCCAGACCCGCAGACAGAACCCCCATGCAAGAGACCCAGAACTTGTTCCTCACATTATCGAGACTGAAATAAATTCAAGCCACTTGTAATTAGTAGTCAGCTAAATAAATAAAATAAAGAATAATAAAAAATCAGTAAATTGTAAAATACAAACCAGTGTGTTTAAGATTACGATAATACATTAAAAAATAATATGGTAACAAATAACATTTTGCAATCTCAAGCAGCATAACAAACCGATTATAAAATCACTAAAAGTGGGTGAGACCGAAAGACTCGACACAAGTTATACTAGCCAAGCCCACTCTTACGCTAAGAATAAAATGGACAGACAATTATTTCAATTCTCAAAATTATATATACAATGAGGGTCCAGAGTCATGAGCCTACTAGTTTTTTTTTTTGTTTGTTTTTAAATATACACCACCATTCAAATGTTTGGTGTCAGTTATTAAGTTCATGCTAACCAACGCTGTACTTATCATACTGTTTGGGTGATGTCCCCTGGGGTCATCACATGCTTGTCACATTGTCACATGCTTCCCAGAGTCTGTCTTGGTTTGGTTAACTGTTTCATGTTTTTGGACTGCTTACATAGACTTTGATCTATAGCTGTTCCTGGATTTGTGATTTACTGATTCCCCATTAATCTATATTTGGACTATCACCCTTTTGTGTGTGTGTGCCATGTCAGTTTAACAAGCTGTACATTTGCGAAGTATACTGTAAAAAAAAAATTATGATTTGTAGGCTAATCATGACATTTTTTTCTTTTGTCAAATCAACTTAAATTAATTGATATAGTTCAGATAACATAATATTTTGAGTTTCTGATGATTAAATCAATCTCCATTACATTAACTCATTTTTTCCATTTCAATGAACTTAAAATTTTAAGGCAGCCAGGTTACTTAATTTAAGTTAAACCAACAATATTTTTAAAGCGTATTGTATTTTAAATGTAATTAAAGTTATTTAAAATTGATATTTCCTGTAACAATTCATGGAAACCTTTTTACTTTGACCAATTGAATACATCCTTGCAGAAGAAAATTATTAATTCTTTAAAAACAACTTTCTACTTTTATTAAGAATTTATAGATCTGTGAGAACATACAAATTAAAACTTTATGATCAGATATAAGGATGGATTTTCCATATATTCTATAGATTTATAAATAGTACTATATGATTATTCCCTATGTGTGGCATGGTAAACTTTACATTATGAGGGAAATATTGTCCAACGATTTTGGATATTGCCATCCTTGTGGGGACATGTTTGGTCCCCATGAGGAAAACTGCTTATAAATCACACGTGATATTTTTTGAAAATGTAAAAATGCAGAATGTTAATGGTAAAGGTTAGGGGACATAATTACACTTTGTAGAGTACAAAAATCATTATATCTGTGGAATGTCCCAATAAAACATGAAAATGTGTCTGTGTGATATCTGTTTCTTACCGCATGCAAGATAACACTGAGAAGGAGATTGCAAGTGAGTAGGTCATTGAAAACAGAGGAATGCCATCTTTTGTGTGCTTCTCTATCTCCTCTTGTCTGGACTTTGAGGTAAAATGAGACACCTGCAGCAGATTGAGAAAGTTTTATACTTGCATACAGCCAAAAGAAAAGAAAAGAAAAGAAAATTCATCTGAAGTGCTAATCAGCATATTTTGGAAATCAAAGACAAACCTTAATGCAATTTGGCAGAACAATATGCAAATGGTTCATTTGAAATCATTAATTATCTAGTCAGGATTGACAAAAAGGCATTGATCGGACTATAATTCAGTTTTTAAAAAAACAAAATGACATTAAAATGATTGATCCATTCTAGCATCATTTATCAGCCTCATGTCTACCCAAACCCATATGATTTCATTCAGAACTTCAGAAGAATGTCCAAGCTGCTCTTTTCCATATGAAGTGATCTGATGATTTTATATCACGATCTAATGTATCTTGAAGACGTCCACCATTTACTTTTCAAGTGCGAAAAACTTGAGAGAAAAACTCTTCGACAGCAGTGCGGTCAATCAAATTGTAATTTTGGTTTCAATTTTGGCTTCCAGTGATTGGATTTGATTTGAGATCTTTATTTTGAACATGTAAATAAAAAATACAATTATTAATCAATGAAACAATGAATTTTAATTAAAAGAAATAAAACAAAAATGAACAACAAAGTTAAAAAAAAATCCAAACTTTCCAATACTTGAAGGAAAACAAAACAAACAAGTATTGGAAAGTTTGGATTTTTTTTTTTTTTACTTTGTTTTTACTTTGTTTTTTTACTTTTTTCGCCTAAATAACGTCAAAATCAGTTCAACTTGACTGTCGCGAAATGCCGTCTAATGTGGGACGTGCTTTAAGAGTTATTAAAAGCGCAAGAGAGACACATCCTCACACACTTTCTGTGGGACGGCAGAACACAGACTTTTTTAAGGAGCGCTCGGATATTAAAGCTGCGCGATATTGAAGAGAAAAGCGACAGGATGATGCTTAAAGCTTGTAAAATAAACCTAAATTATCATTAAAATATATTTAAAGTTGTATAACCTCAATATGTTTCACTTTCTTTTTGTGGCAAGAAAAGTGAAGTGAACATCAGTGATTTACTGTAGCATGAGAAGTGTTATTAACCTCAGTGTAAAGCACGGGGGTGTTCAGGTTATCCTACATTAGGGTTATTAAACAACAAATTTGTAGTTTTCTTATGTCTCATTAGAACTACAGAAACGCGATCTGCGTGGTTATGGCAGATCCAGAAGTGCCTTTCACCCTGTTACGACTTGATGAACCACTGCAACCATTTTGGAAACATTATTTGGAAACATATAAACGAGGTAAAAATCTTACTTGGTGTTGCTTTAAAGTCTAATGCAAATAACCCGCTGCCGTCGGTCATCATTACACTCTCAGAAAAAAAAAGTACAAAAGTTGTCACTGGGGCTGTACCTTTAAAAAAAGGTAAACTTTTGTCAATTTCATGAGCTAATAAATACATTTAGGTGTTTATATGTACATTTTAGGTGCTAATGTATCCATTTCAGGAGCTAATATGTCAATTTTAGGTCCTAATATGTACATTTTAGGTGTTAATGTGCAGGTGCTAATAAGCACATTTTAGGTGTTAATATGTATATTTTAGGTACTAATATATCCATTTCAGGAGCTAATATGTCCATTTTAGGTCTTAATATGTACATTTTAGGTGTTAATATGTCTATTTTAGGTCCTAATATGTACATTTTAGGTGCTAATATATCTATTTCCGGAGCTAATATGTCCATTTTAGGTCCTAATATGTACATTTTAGGTGCTAATATGTACATTTTAAGTCTTAATATGTCATTTTTAAGTGTTAATATGTACATTTTAGGTACTATGTACATTTTAGGTGTTAATATGTGCAGGTGCTAATAAGCACATTTTAGGTGTTAATATGTATATTTTAGGTACTAATATATCCATTTCAGGTGCTAATATGTACATTTTAGGTCTTAATATGTACATTTTAGGTAATAATATGTACATTTTAGGTGTTAATATGTCCATTTTAAGTGTTAATATGTCATTTTTAGGTGTTAATATGTCCATTTTAGGTGCTGATATGTACCACTAAGGTACCAATATGCAGCCTTTGGGTACAAAAGTGCACCTTTTGAAAAGGTACAGCCCCAGTGACAGCTTTTGTACCTTTTTTTCTGAGAGTGTATTCATTTCATAGACCTAATTCGTAACTGAATGCGATGAGGCAAGAAACGTTGGATTCACTTTATTTTGATGGTCCCTTTAACTCAGTCTGTTAATGTGTCACATAAATAACGTTGAGGTAAAAAGGTACAGGGGTCTAATATGAATCCAAAAAGTAGTATAATACTGATTAGCCCTAACTAATTTCAGATGGCCAGACTAGTTTTTTAAGACAGTCATGTTGATGCTACTGGCCCCAGCAGATGAGGGAGTTTCAGATAAACTGTCTCTTTAGCTCAATGTTTTCTCACTGTAGAAACATCAGCTTGAAACACATCCGGTGCCTCATAGATTGACTGGCAACTTGGTATGATAGGCCTATGCCCAAGCCAAAAAGTAATGTTGTGCCATAAGCTTTACTTTGCTGCCCTCCAGTGGTTATCAGTATTTCCCAGTCTAAGCCTGATGATATTTATCAAAGTAGGCTACAGTATAAAACCCACAGAAATGTTCATGAAACTTCATCCTGATGCTGATAGTAGATCATAAAGCAGCAAATGTTGAATTTCCTAGATTTCCATAATTAGTAATTGTCGTCTCTTTGGTATTGGTTTCCATTTATAAAAAGCTATAACAGTCATTCTAATGTACAAAGCAATTATGCTAGACACATATCCATTTTGATTAGACAATTTCTCTGACATCATTCCGGTATATTCAAGGTTGTGTAGATTGTAGGTTCCCTGATATTTTAACCCAGATTTATGGTGTAAGGAAGGAAGCCACAAAACACTTGTCTCATCAGCTGAGGCTCAGTTGACAGCTTTTTTTGGAGAGGTTTGGAGTCTGTTCAGTACAGCTGAAAATTGTTACAACTTAAAATTGTAAATAAATTGTATAGAATGCACTACATATTCTGTTGAAAACAATAACTGAGTTTAAAATTATTCTACTCATACTGAACTAAGATATGAAACATTTCCTCACAAGAGGGATGGAATAATACATGAACCTGTATGATGAAAGTGACTTTTGATAATATATAGGCCTATAATAAAATATATTAGTAAAAGCTAGTACATAAAACAGACCCCTGACTGTATTAAAAGAACATAAAACTATAAAACGTCTTGAATAGGAAAAAAGGTAAGGCAGAACTTGATTTTACTCATCGGGAATTGATTGGTTTGTGGTTTGCTATTGGTGGATCTCATGTGATTGACAGGTTGGTTCCGCCCTCACGCCAGTGCTGCAAGAGAGAGGGAAAGCTATTTGGATTAAAGATTACAAGGTCAGATGATATTTAAAAAATATTGATGTGGAAACCAAAAAACGATGCATTTCTGCTGAGGTCAGTTCAGTGTTGATTTAGTTCCATTGTTGAGATCTTCGATTAATAAATCAGTTCATTTCACCTATAAAACAGTTCTGCAAAAAAAAGAGAGATGTCATCGTCCAGCTCAGTTCAGTTCTCATTTAATAGTGTCAATAGAGGCAGATCAATAATATTGTTACATAAGACTCCCCAAAAAGGTGCACATTTAAAGTATTATACATGTTATACAGTATGATGTCGTGACTTGGATATTACTGTGACTGTAACATAATCAAGCGACTATTACACTGCGATATAATATCACTTTCATTGCATGTTCTGTTGACAGACACAGATGTTTTTTTCACCACTGGGACAGATGAGTTATGTAACTACATCATTACCCATCTTCAGCACGGCTCGTCCCCACCTGGTTGCCTGTTAAAGTCATCAGCCAAATCCTAAACCCTGGGGCTCCATAAAACCAGCCATCAGGTTAGGAAAGTCCTTCACCAGAGTTTCTCTTCAGCTGTCCGAGGAAACGGGAGCACCAGGGAGCTCACATCACTGAAGCCAACCGCCATCACGAACACATGGACACAGGAAAAATGAGGTTGGTCGAGTGTTATCTTACCTTCTCAACTTGTTTCGCTTCAAGACCCAGTTTGTACTTGGGATTTTGAAAAAGTGGCAACCACCAAAACATGGTTCATGATGCAAAAGTCAACAAAAAAATGTCCTACAGATGTTGAATTTGAATAATATCATTATGAACTGCACATGCCTAACTATATTACAAAATATTTACATGATTGTTTTCCAAATGTGTCTTGAATTTCAATAGTTTTATGCTCTCTGCATGCAGGCATAAAACGATTTGATGCTCTCTGCAGGCATAATTCAGCCTTTGTGGTTGACACAAACAATGTTTTTCCTTTTTGCAATTGGACCCATATTTGATCTGGGTCTCATTTTCTTGACTTTTGAGTAAGTTAGTTCATCGTTTTTGTGGGTTAAGGCGGTTTAATCAAGCCATTCCCTATCAGAACAGTCCATTTTTTGATTGTGGGCCATCAGTTGAAAATTTTAATGCACCTTGAATTCTACTGTCATCACAAGCTTGTTCAAAATTAATTGTTTGCATGGTAATTGAGGGGAAAATAATATATGCAGTTATATTTGAATGTGGAAATATCTGTAAAGATCAAATACTAGCGTTCCTCTCGATCTTTACAGATTGGATGCCTGTCACATATGTGCATTTAAATCCAAGGATGTGCAGCAGGTTGCCAGAACAATGTTATGAGGGAATGAGTTGATTTGTTTCTCAGTTACACAAGTTGGCAATCTGTCAGCTCTTTAAAGCCTTAGTTTTGATTATTATACATTTTCCCAGCTCAAGTTCAGACATACACTACAGATGAACCTAAAACTCCCCAACAGTCATGCCTTGATTTAATTCTGTGTGTAAATCAGTTCTCAAACTTTGAACACCATAATTTTATCTTGTGTGTGAGAAAAGTGTGGGAAATGCAGCTTGAATGAAAAAGACTGTCCAATGTGCATCTGGAAAAAGCACTGAAAAAAAAATTGTCTTATTTAAAACGTATGCCCAGTTTCAAAGACAAGGCTTAAATCTAGTCCCAGTCTAAAATGCATGTTTGAGCTGTCTTAACTATAAGTAACTTGCACTGACATATTTAAAAAAAAAATGTCTGTGCCATTGTTTGTTTCAGAATGCACACCAATAATGTTTTGTTCTAAGACATGTTTTTGAAAAAGAAAAAAAAACTGACTTAAATGCCCTAATTTAACTAAGGCTTAATCTAAACTCTGTGGGCCAGTTTCACAGACAGGGCTTGGATTAAGTCAGGATTAGCCCTTAGGTCAATTAGAGTATTTAAGTAGCTTTTATAAACATGCCATAGATAAACAAAAAAAACATTTTCTGGTGTGCATCTTGAGACAAAACAAAGTCTCTGACACATTTTAAGAAATTTCAGTGCAAGTTTCTTTCGGTGAAGAGAGCTCAAACATGCATTTTAGTCTGGGACTAACTTAAGGCTAACCAGGCCATATCCTTAAAACAAGATAAGATACTTGCTTATCAATTACATTTAAGATTTTAATTGAATAGTTATACAAAAATTAGAATTGTTACCCTAATTTGTTGTAATCTTTATATTTTTGTCTAAACCCTAAACCTTCAGTATAAAGACAAAAGTTGTCAAGTTGCAATAGATGCATAAGGCACTATAAAAGTAGACCATACAACTTTTCGAATTTTCTGAAGCTCTATATTTTTCAAGTATTTTATCATTTTGAAGCTTGGACAACCACTCTTCACAAAATGAACCAATGCTGCCATTTCATCAACACTGATTTGCAACGTTGGGCCCATGCCAGACTGATCTCATGAAATTGCGTGTGTATGACACGCCAATTCGTATTTCCATTTTTGGCGTGCTCTCAACATGCATAATCGCTTTTCAGAGTGTTTATGAACGCCGTTGACTTAACGTTATTGTTGTATATATAAATATATGGCCTACCCCAACCCCGTCCCTATGCCCGTCACCCGCGGATAGCTTGAAATGCATATACATAACATGCCCCTTCGCTTGAAAGTGGCGTGTATGTTTACTCAAAAGTCATGATGTCATGTTGCCCATGCTTACAACGTTAGCAAGCATTGGCCTGTTTGTCACTATCATAGGCTGGTCACAAATGCATACCTCTAAGCAAGTACAAGATGGTCACATGGAACCGATAATCGTGTTACAAAGGGCCTTGCATTGAGCGGGGCAGAGGTTCATTCATTGCAAACAGAGACAGTGCAAATTTGACCGCCGATCTGAGCAGTCTAGTGCTTTAAGTTTAAGAGTGGAAATAATTCAACCAGTATTAGCCAATATTGGCTTCTTTACTCTTGTCTTGTTTATGATGAGCAAACATCTGGTTTGGATGAGGGCTTCGAAAAAATGCGTCTTGTGAATAGTCGCATCTGTGCTGACATTTCCAAGCACGCCTTTACTTCCTCTATTCCTAGTAATGAAAAGGTAAAGCTGTACAATTATACAGAGGAAAGCTGACAAACACGACCAAGTCAGCTGTCACTGACAAGGTGGACTTGTTAGCAAGCTGTTTGATTTCTGGTGGATGCCTCTTTAAGGGTCCTTTCAAAATTGGAAATGTTGGTTTGACGTCAGAGTTGGGATTGTTTGGCTGTTGTCTGAACTCATCCACTTGAGTCCACTTGAATGTGGTTTAAGGTGCAGTTCTATAGTTCACAATCTGGCCGACTTGCATAAGTGTAGACCCAAACCCAGATAGGAAGTCATTGATGACTGTAAAGTTAAACATGTCTTTATGGTCCAAATAGATCTAAAGTATTCATAAGAGTGAGAAGTGTCAACATCTTCTGGATCCCCCGGTTCTTGACCTCAGATAGATGAAAAGATCTGTTTGAAGTTTCCATAAACTGTCTGGATTGATTTTCTGCTTTGCTTTGCCAGAAACAAGTTTGCATGCAAACAAAACTCCGGCAGTCAAAACAAGTGAATGTTTTTCTTTGAAAAACGGTCTCATTTCACATGCTCAGACATCACCTCAGTTATTGGGTTATCATTTGGATTGGGTAACAATTGAAATGAACCTGCTGCTCATTACCCAAGTGGACCACCATTTTACTAAGTTGCTAAAGTGTTCTTCCGCATTGATAAGTGGTTTTTAAATGATTGGGGTATTTTGGGTGGTTGCTACTAGGTTGTTGCTTACTGGCCCAAGTCAAATGAGTCCAGCCCCAAGCCTCTAGACCCTAAATATGGTCCCTCAATTCAAGTCTGTAGGATGTTTAGCCGTCTTTAATATTATCCACTAGCTAAATTCTCAACCTTTTTGATTCCAAATGAGATGTTAAACTGATGTCTTGACTCTCTGTGGTTATTAAAAATCCCAGAATGTCCTTTGAAAAAGATTAGGGGTGTAACCCTGGTGTCCTGGCCAAATTTGCCCCTTGGCCTCTGGCCATTATAGTGTCCTAATCATCCCCATATACCCATTCTCATCCTAGGGTGATATATAGGTGACGCTTTTGACATTGCGTCTAAATCCGACGCATATGGCACCCTTTAGCGTCAATGTAACACGCTTCGGTTATGGGTAGGTTTAGGTCTGAGGTAGGGTTAGGGTTAGACCACTAGGACGCTAAAGGGTCCCAAGTGTGTCGGATGTAGACACAATGTCAATTCATCACTCTGTCTCCTCTCCATCAGTAAGCTGGTGTGTGGTGGGCGTTCCGGCGCAATATGGCTGCCGTCGCATCATCCAGGGGGATGCTGGACATTGGTGGTGGTTGAGGAGATTCCATATGTGAAGCAGATAGAAAAAGCGCTATATAAATGTAACAAATGAATATATTCAAAGGCCTTCATGTTTAAGCTGATAGTACCTCTGGTACTTCTGTTGTCATAAAAATAAATTAACTTTTAAGCGTATGATGTCAGATTAATGTTCATTTTTTTATCTGTTTTTGTTTAGTATTGTATGTTGCCCCACACATGATGTGGACAAAAAATATGAATATTGTGGCCACAAATTAAAAATTTGTTCCCTAGTTTTTGCTATGTTAGTTATGTTGAACAAATTTGTTGCCTCCCTTT
>JAOTRC010000013.1:4584177-4596494 GCA_027497675.1 Cyprinella lutrensis
GTTTACAATTTCTCGCAGTTTTGAAGACTCTCTGATCAATTTTCTCTTCCATGGGTAGGTTATTCTAATGTGTTGACGGGAACTCCGCTTCCCCGACGATTACGTATTTCCGGTTTTTGTGAAAAAGGTCTATTGCTGTGTAGATAACCAATTATCTTATTATCTGTGTAGAATAATCAATTAATTAATTATTTGGATACGAATCCAAATAATTGGATTCGTTTTATTCTCTCTGCAATAAGATATGCATCTTATTATAAAGATGGCAGGAATTGGCAATGGTGCATTCAACACAGTAAAATGGGTCGCTAATAATTTCATATAATTACTGGTAATGGTAATGATTTTGTTTGTATTGATTCTTATTGAATGCACGCAGGCAGGGTTAGGAAGAATGTTTAGGACATGTATTTCTGTAATTTGGAGATTGTGCCAGTCAGGGAGTGGCTAACTCAAATGACATGGAGATGCAAACCATGAGAAAGTAGAGGCGTGTCTAGACATAATAAGAGCAGTTACGTGTAGTCAGTAACACACACCGCTCAGGACTGAAGACAGAACCGCACACCATGGCTTTCAGCAGACCGAGTTTAACCGGAGAACCAGAGAAAAACTTGGACAGGCCTCATGAATTTGGAAGTCTGGTAGGTATACATTTATTATATCATGAATGAAGTGATCGAATAATGCATGAGGAGATGATAAGAAGCAATAATTGATATCGGATTATAATCTGTTCATAGGAGATTAGGAAGAACTTTGCTGGCGTCGTGTTGACCAAGTATCAGGACTACTGGGGCATAATTAGGAAAGACAAGTGTCTGATATGTCATGAGAAGTTGTTGAAAAATAAAGTTGTTCGGCTAGATATGGGAGGTCTGTGTAACATCTGCTTTGAAAAAACAAACAGGGTGATCTTTCTTAACGAACAAGATAAGATAGAGTATAATGTTGACGTATTCCAATTCGTAAAGCGAATGAATGTGGAAATGATGGACAAGTTTAAAGATATGTTCAAAGAGCTCCACCCCGAGGTCATAGAGAGATACAGTGATTTTTCGGCACACAAAGCCTGGAGAGAAGGAGACCAGTTGTTTGTACATGTGCTAAAGGCAAAACAAATGGTGAAAGATTTGAAGGTAATTAAACATGACGGGATATTTTATGATATAGATCAGAGCTCTCCAAGTGAGACAGAAGCAGACTCGACCACCCCAATTGGCTCTCAATCACTCCAGTAAAGGGACAGCGGCTCGGGACGAAGTAGAAATACGAAGTCCTGATTCCGACATTCAACTTATGCAGAATTTGTGTGAATGACGGAAGGAGCCGCACCTTTACATGCGAGACACTGAGGGACAATTGATTGGGGCACGTCTGCATGAACTATCATAAAGCAAAGTACAGAAATCTGGCCTTCTGGAACTCTAGTAAAGGGGAAATTAATCGAGAGTGAATTAATGAAAAGACCACGGGTGGAGAAATACATGAACATATTTCAAAAGAACATTTACATATGCTGAATTGGCCAAATATGATAAAAAGATGAGATGTTACATGACCTGACTTTGGAAATAAAGGAATAAATTGCATGAGGGGATGTTGTGAAAAACATGCAATTTGTTCAGTTATTCCCAAATTAAACCGTTTATAAGACTTTACAGTTGTGTTACAGTTTTTACATGCAAACTTTTTATTAGACTTTATAAATGTCTATTATTTGTGTTACAGTTTTTATATGCAAACTGTTTAAGACTTTATAGTTAGTCTTTTATTAGTGTTAGTTTTTATATGTAAACTGTTTATTAATAGTCTTTTATTTGTGTTACAGTTTTTATATGCAAACTGTTTATTAGAATTTATAAATGTCTTTTATTTGTGTTACAGTTTTTATATGTTAACTGTTTAATACTTTATTAAGTCTTTTGTGTTACAGTTTTTATATGCAAACTGTTTATTAGACTTTATAGATAGTATTTTATTTGTGTTACAGTTTTTATATGCAAACTGTTTAAGACTTTATGTCTATTATTTGAGTTACAGTTTTTATATGTTAACTGTTTAAGACTTTATTAATAGTCTTTTGTGTTACAGTTTTTATATGCAAACTGTTTATTAGACTTTATAAATAGTCTTTTATTAGTGTTAGTTTTTATATGTTAACTGTTTAAGACTTTATTAATAGTCTTTTATATGTGTCACAGTTTTTACATGCAAACTGTTCAAGACTTTATAAATGTCTTACATTGTCAAGCATGAGATTACAAGAGTGATATAAAATTGGTCATACAATGATTTCCAGAAGAACAAGACACAGAGACATGATTTGATACAAATGTGTATTGGGTTTATAAAGACTACAGAAACTGGTTTTGATAAAAATGTTTGATAAAAGAAAACACAGTGAGCCGTATTTGGGAAGATTACTTTATCAAGGCAAAGAGTAAATAAATGTAATGTAACCTGTATTAAGAAACATATTAAGCATGCATTTGAGGAAAAGCAAGTATCACCGAGTGTTTTTCCAGACCAGAAGGAGGAGAAAGCGGAGAGGCCGAGCTCGAAGGAAGAGGATGAAAGAATGCAAGACTTTGCATAAGAGAATTGTGAAAGGATTAAAGGACTGAATCATTGTGTTGGATAAACTGTGTGATGAATATGTGATATGGAATATGCATTATAAGAGTACAGTATTCATGTTTGTGTCAGAAGCCTCTCCATTGTTTGATGATCAAGCCTGACTCCTGCTGGTGGAACTGGTGAACTGACTCCAACTGATTACTGTGTGTGGAAACTTTGAGAAACTAAATATAATAAAATTACTTATAATTATTATAAAAAGATTGCCTGCCTATAAAGACCACGGAGGGGTCTTTCTTCGACACTGTAAGTATGAATCTGAATAGTTATTATCTAGTGTATATTTTGACCAACTTTCCCTTACCTGAGAGAATAAAAAAACTAAGGTTGAAGGTGCTGATGATCTTATATATAGTAGATAAGAAAAGATCCCACACCATAAAACATACATAAGCTCAATCTTACTGTAGTACATTAGAGAAACATAAAGTATGTAAAACATAGGAGGAGCAACCAAGGAGGATGAGGAAGAAAACCAGGATAAAGAGGAAGATCACTAAAGATATAAATATATAATGTTAGTTTGTTGTTGTTACTTTTGTTTGTGAGAGTTATTTTTGTTCAATTTGGAGGTATTTCTTTTAGTTATTTGTATATTTATTCTTCCAATACAGAAGAGACATTATTTCTATCATTATTTCATTCACTATTTTTGGAACCTGTCATAATAAAACAAGTTGAGTAACCTCTGAGAAGCCGATCTGAATCTGTGTATTTTAATATAACATTTTGCTCTCCATACAGAGGAGGCATTGCTTACTTTAAATATATTGAAAGGCATCTTTGAGTAAACTTTGAGTATCTTTGTGCCAGGCCGAGTGTCTTGGTTTTTGAAATTTAAAAATGTTACCCTATTCACCTGTAGTATTTCGGTGTAACAAGTGTTTCAGGTTTATTTAATTAATCACCTTAAATAGGAGAGGTGTAGATATCATATTTAGACCATGACAGGCCAGTTTACGGTGGCAGATGGGGCACGTGACAGAACTTTGGGAGCTGGTAGTACTCAGACCGCGTAAAGCGTCACCAAGGCACGCCCCGATCGGCCTGACGGGGGCGCTACAGGTTAATGTCAAGTTGTCATGACAGACATTTCTGTCTTTGTTAATGTCAAGTTGTCAATCAAGACATTTTTTTGTCTTTGTTAATGTCAAGTTGTCATAACAAAGACAATTTGAACAATGTCAACTTTGCATTAAAAGTGTCATAATTTACCGCACACACTCTGAAGATTCACGCTCGTCTGATCTGAACATCTGCAATCATGATAAACACACACCAGAGGACAGGCAATGCTTTTATTTTGCAGGGAGGAAGGACTCGAGACACCCGGAGGAAATAGAGATGCCTGCAATACAGCAATAAAAACTGGTGAGTTGTGAGCAAATCTGCAACAATATTTACAATAGCAAAAACTGAGTTTGCTTTATTTTTTTCTTCTCAGAAATAAACTCTTCTACCAGTTCTCCACGTCTGTCGCCATGGTTACTGTGGTTGTATGAGCAGAAACTGAGGGTAACGTGGATATGACGCCATTGACTGGAAACTCCCTCAGCCCTGCTCACACACCCCGTTTCCTTGGTTACCATCGCAATTTTCTCGCTTTTGGATATTTTACTGCAAAAATCCTACATATTGTACCTTTAAGTCACCATTATAGTGATCAGTGTTTAAGTTGGGCTCATGAGATTGAGATTTAACGTACCTTTATTTTAACAGTTTTAAGTGTGGTCTAAAATGAATTCTCAGGAAAGTTATTTTAACACTGGAGTTTTTGCTGTGTATATATAGATGAAGTGTGATCATGATCTCGTTGCAACACTTCTGGGGGTTGTGCATTTGTGGTTTTCATTGCAAAGGCATCTTAAATGAATTATTCGTGAAGCAACAAGACAATTAAATTGGACAATAACAACAAGCTGTAGATACAATTATAATGAGTTTAATCAATCATTACTTGAAGTAAAAAAAAGCCCTAATGAGACGGATCTCTAAAAAAAAAAAAAATGAAAATGTTCAAATTAATTTCAGATTCATGTCTGTTAAAAGTGTTACGGCCTCTTCTTCAGCTTCTGGACATGAAAGTGTTTTCCAGTGTAATAGTTCTGGTCGCAGAAGTGAAACTCTTCCCGCATTGATCACGTGTGTAAAGTTTCTCTTCAGACTTGATTTACAGAGTTTTTTAGGCTTCTGTTTTTCCTTTCTTGTTCACGTCCATCAGGTCTAAAAGAAACATTAAATCATGTGAGATTTTAAATGAGAGACACGTATCAGTTCAATAGTCATTTTAATCCAATCAGATCTGGTCATCAACTGCTGTGCATGATTATGATCGTTTTTAATGTCATGAAGATGATTTGTGTTATAAATCGCTAGTTTGGTCATGAAACGATGTAAATCTGATGAGCATCAGCCTGTTCTTTATCATCATGATGATTGAATGAGGAATCGAGTATAAACACCAACCTCTTGTTCTTCAGTATCTTCAGTGTGTTTCATTCTGCAGGTTCTGGATCAGTGGCGTTCTCTCCATCCAGATGCTCTCGGGCAGCTCTGCTAAACACAAACAAGTTGCATTTCTAACAGATGATGTGAAAGGAATAATCAGTATTTCAGACTGAAGGCCATTGCGCACTGAGTCCGAAATTCGCATCTGAAATTTTCGCGCGTTAAAAAAAAAGCGA
Organism: Cyprinella lutrensis; assembly: GCA_027497675.1. NCBI lineage: Eukaryota > Metazoa > Chordata > Actinopteri > Cypriniformes > Leuciscidae > Cyprinella > Cyprinella lutrensis. The sequence goes on from JAOTRC010000013.1 coordinate 4,589,502, forward strand.
CCTCACGTTACGTCGCCGTCGGATCAGGTTCGATTTTCGAGCCCGTTCTCATCCCAAAGCGCCATATACGACGCTTTTGCAAAAGCGTAAATATCGAACGCACATGGCACCCTTTAGCGCCAAATGAGACGCAGAAATATTAGGTCCAAAAGCGCCCCCTAGTGTTCTAACCCTCACCCCACACCTAAACTTAACCAAAACGAAAGCGTCTAATTAGACGTTAAAGGGTGCCATGAGCGCCGCATTTTTACGCTTTTACAAAAGTGTCAAATATAACGCTTTGGGATGAGAATGCGTTGTATTTGCACATGTCTGAGTTTGTAGATGCTGACGCAAACAATTTCCTCCATCCTCATCGCCATCATGTCCCTTATACCTCCATAGGCTGCGCCTCTGCATTTGTCTTCAGGCAGGAAATGCAAATTCCACAACCCTCAGATTTCGCACAATGGACGGGGGCCTACGCCAAATGAACTTTATAAATATTTGCTTGCTGGGCCATTAAAAAATATATGCTTATGTTACATTTTATCTCCCGATTCTTTCCGGTAGAAATATTAATAGCTGAATCCAATCTCACTCGGAAGCATAGTCAGGTGGTGAAGTTATTTCCATTGTTTGAACATACACAGTAAAAAGGGACTCTTTAAATTGTTTTTGTCCAATGTGGATGCCAAACAACACAGAAGTAAACAGAGAGAAAAAAATAATGTCTGGGCAAAGGAGAGTTAGTTGAAAGAGAGGAGTAAGTAGATCAAGGCAATGGAGAATAAGAGGGGAGAGGAGGGAGAACGTGTGGAGTACTGTGCATCTTTTTGTTTTGGAACCTGAAAGGTTATTTCTGCTAGGAATCAAAAATAAAAAGAAGTGATTGGAACTATATCTCATAATTCTGAGAAAATAAAAATAAAAATCTGAATTGTGATAAATTACATTTTATATATATATATTTTTTATTCTATATCATAAAAAAGCTTCCTAAGGCCATGCGTGTGGGATTTGTTGTAGATCAATGACAGCAACTTTACGTTTTCATTTCAGTAAAAGCTTCATGTAAAGCTTTTACTACAGTGATTCCAGAACCACTGTTCCATTTATTCAGAATATACGACCTGCATAGGGCACTAAATAAGGGGACACCATCCCACCCTCTATGTGGGATCATAATCAACTGTGGGGTGTTGATGGGACACCATCATCACCCCACCTCATCCACAGATAAAGATTTCAAATTAAGTTCTTCATAGGAGGCCCATTTGACCAGTGGCTGACCTGAGTAATTCTGTTTCTATTTTTTTTTTTCATGTACATTCTATTAAGTACTATATCTTCACATTTACATGGTATGTTGTCCAGAATGCACACATCCAAAAATGTAGAATGCCTTAGAGTTACAAAAAAACAATGGATTTCGTATTGTCTGGATGTAGAACTGAAACATGACAAGTCATGCAGTTTTCATAATGCCATCAATTGTGCTACTATGTTCATGTAGGATAGAAAACTAGTGCTAACGTTTTGACAGAACGATTAGATTTTGAATCGGTTTTGCTTTGTTTTGATATAGTTAGTATAGAAGAAAAAGGTGTTTAGAAAAAAACAAAAAACTGCAACGCACAAAATCACATATTACATTCCAGGGGTGTCACTAGGATTTTCATTTTTTGGGCCAATGAGGGTATGATTAAAAAAAAAATCACTGTTTTATAATCACTGTGGTCACAATTGTGAGGTAGGTTAGATAGGGAGGTTCAGGGTTTCCCAGAGACAATTTTGATTTCTCTGATCTAAATATGTGCATTTTAGGCCAAAAAAAAAAATGGATAACAGCTTTAAAACCATGTCAGTGGGCAGCTGATTATTTTTTCTCTCCTCATCAGCGTCACCCTTTTTTGTTCCTCTTTGTTTTTATCTTGCCCTATCTCTTCCCCTCCTAAAGCTGAGCTGACCTTTGTCTATCAGTGAAGAAAGTAAACATAGGGTCAACTGATAGGTTGATTCTGCCTATGAATAATTTTTCTCTGGCGCGTTTATTTAATGAAAGCTACTAAAGCTAGGTAATTAAGTTTATTAAATGCATTCACAATATGTAGGCTACACATTCATTATTGATCTCATACCTACATGGCTGTAGACAGGGCTTTATAATCAAAGAGGTCCTAAATTTGAGGTTGGTAGGGGCTTCAGATGTTTTTATTTCTCTGATGTGCATTTCAAGACGTTTGAACACCAAAAATTAAGAAGATACGAAATGGTCTTAAAACCATGTCAGTGGGCAGTAGATTGTTTGTCAATACCTGCTCTCTCCTCATCTCTATCACTCTTTTCATCCCTTCTCTTTCATCCCGTCTCTTCATCCCTTTCTCTTCCCCTCCGAAGGCTGAGCTTTTCAATGGCTACATTCATTATTACTATTGTGCCTAAAATGATGAAAACGACTGTGTTAATGTTTCTTTCCCTCACAATGATAGTAAACTAATTATTACATTACATGAGTCACATCACATAGGTCTATTTTCAGGCGAAATTAGACAAAACTCTATTAGTTGCCTGATTATTTTTTGTCATTTGTTTAACATATATGACCTAAAAATATAATATAAGAGCTACCCCATAATTACATAGGCTTTTCAGAGATTGTTTAGCTACTTACATAAGCTACATCTTATCTTGCACTTGGCCGAACACGTCGAGCGGATGCGTCGAGTATAAACAAGGCTTTAAAATTCGCGCTCGGCAGCGTCTGTGAACATAAAACCAGCCTACTTTGATTTGATTTGTCATCTCAAATATTCTGACATGATGAGCGGTGACAGACCAATGAGGCTCAGATGAACACATACACACAACACTGTCCTCTGTTTCTGATGTGCTCGATTCTAAAAAGGGCCTAACGACGCTCAAAATTAAATTGTTGTGTACAAACGTGGGATGTTATTGTGCAATTGTGTTGGCCTAGTAAGTAAAATCCAAATGGTGGTGTTATTACTGTAAATCAAAATTCTAAGAAACTCTGAATTGCCAGAAACAAAGTCAGATTTGTGAGCTATATACTCAAAATTTCATTATCAAAATATTAACTCAAAATTACCAGAAATAATTTCAGAATTATGAGATGTTAACATAACTGGTAAAAGGTAGGTATGGATATAGTATGTAGTATGTTTTTAAATATGAAAAGGCAACATAATTATAGTTATTATAATAGTTCACAACACAGGCTATTTTGTTTTCATAATCATTGTAACATTAGTAATTTAATTTGGGAAGCAAACATTTCTGTTGTATTACAATATTTTTTATAGATAATCTGTGTTTATCGACAGTAATTTTTTATTTGCTTACTGTTCATAATTTTTGCACATCAAATATTTAAATGTAATTTAATCTCTCTTTAAAGCACGCATTGATAGATCTACAGTGGATATAAACAATTTTTTTCTCATCTGAGTCACCGTTGCAGCAATAACAATTTACTTCCTCCAGCTGTCCTACCACACGTTGCTTTGCGCGAAGGATCGTACATTCAGCATTAGCATTATCTACCTAATGATGTTGTTGTTAATGGTGAGATAACGGCCAAATATATCTCCCATGAGAACTGCTGCATCCAGCATTACTGGAGATGATTAGCTTTCGGTTGTGCATGATGTCAAATTACTGAGAAGCTTTACAGACAACAAGGGAATAATAGCGTGATATACCCTGTGACGTTAAACCTGCATCATTCGGATTGATCACCTCAATATAACACATCATTTAATTCCACGGGATAGGCTTTTACGCCCACTCAGCTACTTCTGCAGTGCCTCAAGAGTTCTTTCGGTTACACACTTGTCCGCTGGTGTCAAATGTTGACAATATTATTTAATTTTGGGCTCCATCTCCATTTTTGTCCCAAACATATTTAGTTACAGACTTGTAATTAAATGACTTTATTGCTGGAAATGCAATGATGTTCTCTCTAATCTTCCACTACATAAATCATGTAGTTTTTACTTAAGACATTCCTGTTATGAAACACCAAGTCTTTAAAGGAGAACTCCGGCGAACAATGAACCTTTGGTCTAATAAATCATCGGTACCTAGTCGTTCTCTGAGATTTGTTTTCATGATAATCGAATGTAAAGAGTTTTATCTCTAAAAACTGTTTAGCGTATAATTAAGTTAACGGTCTTTATAACTTATCTTCTTATTAAACGGTCTGTACACTTACAAAGTTCCCAATGCTTCGTTTTGCATGTATGGAGCCTTGTTATGTTACTGTGTTAGTGTGGGGCTCTTTTGAGCCTTGTTAGTGGTATAAACGAGCGATTTCTTTTTACTTAGTCAATTCCCCCAGTACTAGCATTTAGAGATAAAACTCTTTACATTCGATTATCATGAAAACAAACCTCAGAGAATGATTGACTAGGTACCGATGTTTTATTAGACCAAAGGTTCATTGTTCGCCGGAGTTCTCCATTAATATACATTCTATCTTCCTAACTTAAAAAAATAAATACATTCATAATATGTGCTGAAATGGGTTGGATTGTATGTCGTTTGATCCACAAATGCGTGTTAGGGGCGGGGTTTAGGGCAGAGCTGCGGGGCTACCGGCCCGGCAGTGGAAACGCAAGCCTGGTGCTTGAGTCCCGAGGCCACTTGCTCAGCTCGGCTCGCTGTTAGCCCTGGCCCGGCAAACTAAAGAGTATCTGTTTTAAAAAATTGATCATTGATGATTCTTGTTTCAGCCAAACTCTGTGGCCCCTGCGTTAAAACCTTGGGGCTTAAACACTGATGTGGTTCCTCAGTCCCAGCTGCTTTTCCTACAGCCAGTCGTACCCACCAGTGACTGCAGCAGCCAGAGCTCTGACAAGCAGAAACTTTCCAGAAAGCATGTTCCCATGCAAAACACCCTTGTCCCACACCCTCCACAAGGGCCTACAGTCGACCAGGGTCCCAGTGCCGCCCATAAGAGGGCAAACCACAGTCATAGTGGTAGACATCAACGACGCTGTTATGATGAAAAACCTTTCCACAGTTCCTCTTTGAAGCAGGATGATTCTGAGACATGCACGGGTTATGGAATAGACCCTAACTTTGCTTCTTTGGGAGACATGGGTGTGGAAAACCCCTCATCGAGGCTTTCTGACCTTCAGGAGCCCCATAACACCACTTCACCGTTTCACTCCCTCCTCGCTTCATTCCCTCAGACGTGTCCCAATTCTTCAGTCGCCCAGGGCAGTGATGGGGAGAATATCTCAGATGACTTCTCTCCAAGTTCTAGCAAACGCAAACGCTTCTGCAACACGTATAATATTCTGAATCGGTCAGGCCTGCTGGGCATCACACTGCGCACAAAGGAACTTATTCGTCAGAACAAACGTTCCCAGGCCCAACTTCAGAGTCTGCAGGCTCAGACTGACCTCTTCTTGGAGGCCATATATAGTGGAGACCCCAAAGTCTGGACCAGATTACAGCTCATCCTCCAGAACTCTAGAAACAGCGACGAGACGCCCATGGAATCACCGCTGGACTCTCTGAAGGATGTGGAAACCTCAGATCTGGGTTGTATGGTGTAGTGGCAGGTTTAGATATTAATATTTGCTGTGGTTTTATGGAATAACCATAATTTTGTTTAGACCTCAGAAGCTTAGGGAATGTTCAGCTTCTCTTTGTAGATTCAGTTGGAAATGTCAAAGTTTTGAGACTTTGAAGATCTAGATATCGCATCATATGTTATCTGTCCGATATCAGTCATCCTTACACCTGTGGTTTTGTCAAAAGTATATAAATACAATGCTTAGGTGACAACTGCATTTTTTACTGAATGAAGTGATTCATTTGTTAGTGAAATAATGCTATACGCCGAGTTTAAAAACTAAGCTATTAATCGCGTTTTATTCTAATTGGTTACTATGGAAACGCCGGAGCTGGAAAGTAAAAATATTTTCTGCTCCTAATGACAAAAATGGAAAATTAAAACATTTATTTTATAATCTCTGTATCTAATAAATGCCTTTGACAAATTACACATATTTGTGTGTTTTATCTTTAAGAGATTAAACTTAAGTGCACAATAATATTTTTTAATTCAGTTAAAAAATGTGAAATTCTGATTCATCCTTATGACTATTTGAGGATTTGTAATAATGTCTTTGTAATAAACATGATTTGTATGTGTATAATGTTGTTTTCATCTCCAAGTAAATGTTTTTGTTACGGTTATCAATGCGAATAAAGAGTAAGAGGACTAATAACCATTCGTGCTGGCTGAGTGTATTTGAATGGTTATTATTTGCAATGCATTGTGATGAATTCTTAAGTGGGACTTTTGCATGGAGAGAGTGTGGTTTTTCTTTCAGTTTGGGTGTGAATGGGCAAATTGGCAAATTCTCTTCCTGTAGCAATCTGTTATACTGCATGCATACAGATTGTTTGTGTTTGGGAAAGCAGGTACTAGAGCAACGAATGCGCTATGATGTGATAGCATGTACACTATAGTGTACTTTATGAACAAGTTGTTGATTTATCAGAAGCCGATACAACACAATTTTATTTTTTTGCAGTAGAAATCTATGCAATAGTCTTGGTATTAGTGTTGTGCTGAAGTGCGGTTTTGTGTTCTCTAGGTATCATTTGACTTTTTATGTGCCTTAAAAAATATAGGCATTTGAAATAAATTTCAATTTATGAACTGGTTATTTCAAGTTTTAACAATGATTTGTTCAGTAAATCATGCTGTAATGTGTTTTAAGATAGAAGCTAAAGATTGAAGAAACTATTAAATTGTTTAATAGTTTTACATAGTAATATTTAATAGTTTTAAATAAATATATTACAGAAGAATATTGCATTTACTTGAGGAAACAAAATCTAATTATTAATTTTTCATTGGGAAAAAAGTTTTTGCTCTATTTTCTGAATTAACGAGTTAATTATCTCAGAATTACAAAATATATATATTTCTTGAAAAAAAAAAATCACAGAAAATGTATAGGTTCATTA
>JAOTRC010000013.1:4618973-4632565 GCA_027497675.1 Cyprinella lutrensis
CCCAATGGCTGGGTTTGTCCATATTTTACCCAAAATTGGGTTCAAACAACCCAGCATTTTTTACAGTGTACATTTAATAGTGTCAATAAATGTTTAGTGATCTTAAAGATTAACTTTAAGAGAGTGTTGGATCGTGGTGGTAAAAGTAAATGTTAAAATAGGAAAAAATGAGCATGCACAATTGAATATACAACATGGCCTTATATCAACTGTCTGACACTTATAAAAAAATGAAATATAAAAAAAAAATAAATGCTAGTATCGGCCAAAAATAACTTGTATGGTTTTAAAATATTATGCATTCCTAACTTTAACTCTATAATGTTGCAGAACTAGATATTCACCACAGACTTTCAATGAGTTGAAAATCATTTCCTAAGGCAGTTGCATGCTATTGACAGAGCTTAATTTGTTTCGTAATATTCCTCTACACACAGATGTCAGCTTGTCTGCGTCATGCCAAACAAAAGCAGGTTGTGTAGAATTCAAGTCAGAACAACTCAAATCAACCCATGCAATGAATTAAATCCCAAACGACACCCTCTGAAACCCAATTAGCCCAAGCATAAGCTTCAGGGTCTTAGATGCTTTTGGCAGATACTAATTTGCCCATTTAGCCCCAAAATGTGCAACATTCTCCTCTTCCTGTTTTAACCATATTAAAACCTAGGCTAAAATCAAAGGGACTGTTTTCAGCCTTGCAACAATGCAGTCTCTAAAAGCCTGGGCTGCCTAGGCGTAGTAATTCAATCTGTGAGAAATCCAGGAGAGGACATCTGTTCATTCTGTGGCACAGCGGTGCCCTGCTGACATAACAGTGTTGGAGGAAATTATTCTAGAAGCTCAACTAACATTAGATCCTCACACTGAGGGACCAATCAATCAGAGGAACACAGTAACCTTTTCTCAGAACGCTGCACTTTGTGACAGATGCTTGATAGAAAAAACACATGCCTGTGTTTTTATTAAAGATATTAGTCACCACCTTTAGTGCTGTACTTGTCAGTGTTCAAAATTCTCCTCAGAAAGAGAAACAGTTACAACAAGACACAAGCTTTTACTCAAAAACAAAAAAGACCAAAGCTTTCATGTACATGGCCACCAAGTATTGGACAGGGGTCTGCGTGCATGCAGGAAATGATGTAACGATGATTATGAAGCCAATAATTATTTAACTTTATGGTCAATATACTATATTATAAAAATTAAAAAAATAACACAAGAAAAGAAATAATATTAAGTTTTAGGCATTCCAACATTATAATGTACAGCTACTAACAATTAACTTAATTAGACAAATGTCCAATTAAATAAAGAATCAAATATCTGCAGATATAAATCTAATATGGGATAATACCCAAAAATGTATTAATAAAAATTTGGTCAATAAAGTCAATAACTGATTCGAAACCAATCTCTCGGTGGCACGTCCAAAAGAGGCATTATAACCGATTTCATTTTTTTTCCTACATTGCAGATGCAATAAAAAAATGTGCCTGAGGGTGAATTTTTGCAAAATGATATTAACGACAGTTTAAACAGTGACTGGCGCTAAATATAGTCTTCAATTTTCTTTACAACACTTCAACATGACTACAGCAAAATCTTATTACAGTGGTTATTTAACGCTGTTTTAGTTCACTTTGTGCTCTTTTATCCCGTGACGAGACTCCCGCGTTTAATGAGCTCTCTGCATATCAGTTGAGCTACCAAGCAAGTTTACAAAGTCCAAAATAAATATATATATGGAGCTGGTTATGTAATTCAAACGTCAAAATGTACTTAATCATCCACTACGGTAAACGAGTTTTGAGGTCATAACATAGTATTGTGCAAGGAACCGCGCAAAAATAAACTTTATTAATCAATAATCTCATCAAGAAATCACATGAAAAATGTAAATGCAAAAGTATAAATATAACCCTAACCCTAGCTGTGAGTAACCATAGCAACAGGTAGTCAAAGTATGTTTACAATTTATTGTATCAAAACAAACATCTAGTTCACCTTTATACATAATACAACAACGAGCGACTTCGTTATTTCTTTGAACCTTTTCGGAGAATTTGACAACTTTGATGACTGTGATGCTGCCGAAGAAAGAAAAATTGTAAATAAAACGGAGAAATAAGCGGACTATAAATATCTCCGGCCGCTAAATAAACCGTTAGGCGTAACCAGGGAAACCAAGTCATTGTTTGTAAAAACTTCGAAAAAAGATTTCGATTGTAAAACGAATTAAAATATAAACTAATGTTTTTAAAAATTGGCAAGTGACCACCATGGTATAACCGTGTTAATGCCCTTCGAGGTGTCCATTGTATAGGTATTAATGGATTTCGGTGGAGGCAACCATCCGACGCTGACCTCGCCTTTAATACCCGACAATGGACACCTCAAAGGCATTAACCCTTACATGAACAACTCAGACATTCAACTCACTACAATTAAAATCAGCAATAATAAATCACCTTTATCACTGAAGCATTTTCTACCAAACCGTCCATCACCGTAGAATCATACAGCAATTGAAGATTCTTCGGTGCGAGTATCTGAAAATACGGTGCCGTCACAGTTTCACAGGACAGTGCTTGATAAATCAACCCAGTGATGGAATAAGACCGGACAGAAAGCAGGTCACCATCTGCTTGTCTTACCCAGAGTGCTGTGCACTGCACTCGAGGACTAGCAACAGCGTGGTTTGCCTCTTTGCAGTGACATTAAATCATCAGGTTTGATTAGTAAAACAAAGTGATCATTTTGAGTTGAGGTGCATTTCCAAGCCTCGTCGAATGACGAACAATATATAGCCTAATGAATAACGACTCCTTTTACAGGTCACTTCATATGATTGCCACCCAGAAATGTCATCTATAGTGAAGATGTTTCATGCAGCTCACCGTTGTACACAACAAGAAGGTGTTTTCTTCCATATTTCAACTGCAGAGGTATCTGAAATGGACAAAAAGCAATTCTGGTGTACATATGTGCTCTTTCAAGCCCCCTATTTAAACACAGCAAATGACCACTATCTGCACTTTATATAAAATGCATAACCCCTGCTTCCTTGTGTTACCATGGTAACAGAATCGGGAAGACAGGGATACCGTTTCTTCCTCCTTTGAGTAATAAATTCCCACACATACACCGCCCACATCTGTCTCCAGAATAAAGACCAGGAAAACCAAACGACTACAACATATATTGTGCGTTATGATAAAAACGGCAGCAGCTTAAAAAGCAATGGATTTTGGATGTGAGCAGGTGTTGTTTTTCTTATAAATCAGCTGATTTCACGCAGCCGCCGTTTTGAAATCGAAATCGAGGCTAAAGAATGAAACAAATGTATGTACGTGTACGTTTTTAGAATAACTAATGTCTACATTAAAGGGATAGCTCACTTTGAAATAAATTTTTTGTATGTTTCAGCTTAACTCAAGGGCATCCAAGATGTAGGTGTCTTTGTTTCCGCAGTAGTTTCAATTTTGATATTTTTAGGTCAAACCGTTCTTGCTTACATTTATGAGTCATTAAAGCATGTTTAATTAGGACTTCTCTGTGCATGCTCTTTGAGGTGGTGACCATAGACCTGCATTATCTGACTGATAGACACGAACGATTCGACCTATACAATGCGATTTTCTGGATTTTTGTTTTAGATTCCGTCACTCACAGTTGAAGACCTACGATCAAAATTACAGACTTCTACATGCTTTGTAAAGAGGGAAAACCTGCAAAATCAGTAGTGTCAAATACTTGTTCTCCCCACTATATAACACGGTATGCACCATAATTCAAAACTTTGGGGTCAATGCTCTTATTTTTGGGAAAGAAATAACTACTTTTATTTATCAAGGATGCATTAAAGTGATTAAAAGTGCCAGTAAAGGCATTTATAATTTTACAAATACATTCTAGTTCAAATAAATACTGTTTTTTTTATTTCTTTCAATTCATCAAAGAATCCTTATGGTTTGCACAAAATATTAATCATGATAATAATATTAAGCATAAATCTCTCTTGATTTATTTGTTTAAATACATATATTTATATATTTGTAAATATAATTTATTATGTAATACACAAACTTCTTACTGATCCAAAACTTTTGAACATGTATTAGTGAAAAAACGATAACTGTTATATATATACTGTATGTGTATATATAAAAACAGTAGTCGTTTTTTGTCCTGCTACATATATATATATATATATATTTATATATCTCAGCACAAAACCACAACACTATAGAAAAAGTAAGTACAAATCAAACAAAAGACAATACAATTTATCCACGTCTGTAGAATAGTTCCACAACAGTCGTGTGTGACACGACTACAAATGCCTGAATACTGATTCATAGCAGGACAATTCACTTGAGGACTATAACAACTCTGGAAATCCCACAGAAATGGCTGCAGGCGAATGGAAGCTGCACTCAATGATTCAGCTAAACTCAAGTACTCTTAACTAGGAGTTGTGGCAGTACGTCAGATTCTTTGTTCTTGTTTAGTCTTCTGTAAATGCTGACATGAATGACTCACCACAGCCAATAGGAACATGTGTAATATCATAACACATGCATACGGTATCACAAATGTTTGCATAAGGTTGTATTTCTAATGTTATGATGACAATCGAAGTGACAAATCCACAACATGAAAATGTTGCAAAGTACATGTACAAAAAAAGTCATCACCTGCATGTTCTGCCCTTGGAGGTGCAGACGTTCTTTGCAGACCCCCTCATAGAAATCATAGTACTCCAGGAAGGACTTCTCCATCACGCTCCTAGAAACAGAAAAACAATGCATTTAATAAATAGTTGATCGGTCTGTGTTTTGACGCCATGCAAGCTTCCTTGGCTATTTTCATGGCGAATAAAGTATTAAAAAAGCAATCTATTTAAAAAAAACAAAAAGTTTAAAAAATGTGCTTTAGATAAAAACTCTAAAATGGATTCAGGGCTGACTATTAAAAAAAGTCATGTTTTTTGATGAATTATATCATTTTTAAAAATCAATTAATAAATTCCAATACTAATAAATAGTACACGATGGCCAACAGGCCTTTTAAAAAGGACCATGATTATGCGAAATGGCTGAGGTATCATCACTCACCACAAGGCCTCGGGACACGGCACTTTGCCCTCTAGCATGTCGCACACAGCAACTCGCATGGTCTCGTGACGGATACACTCGTTGTAGTTTTTGCTGTCTCCTGGGTGCCTTTCCTAGCAAACAGACAAATAAACTATAGCAATCACAGTGAACCAAATAAACACAGCACAGGGACCTTCTAAAGCAAGAATGTGGGAGCAGTCATACCTGCTCAAAGCCTGGCTCATTGTGGTAAGGGTTCTCTGTCATTAGGGACTGTATGGATATGAGAACAGAGGAGATGCTCTGGGCGGGACTCCACGCTGGACCAGTCCAAGTGCTGTAGAAAGAAAAAGCTAGGATCTGAGTAAAAGCCCATTCATACCAAGAACGATAACCATCAAGCTAACTATATTAGCATCTACTAAGGGTAACAATACATTGATATGGATCAATATTGAAAAAATGACTAACATATATATATATATATACACACACACATGTTAGTTATTTTAAAAAACAACAACAACAACAATACCCATATATTTGTAAGTGACACCTTTATTTTGCAACCTCTTTCTTTATACACACTACCGCCAAAGCGCACAAGTTTTTTTTTAATTATGCGAATTGTTGTTCATCACAATTTCAATAAAATTGAATGTTTTGATGTCCACATGCTCTTGTTCAGGAAATTACAGTGGCTGTAGCATTTCTAATGTAAAGAAGTGGCCAAATATTAAAGATTAAGTGGACATTTGAATTAAAAGTTGTTTGGCCCATTTTAAACATGGATTTGATTGTGCTGTATGTGATTACATCAATAATCACCTTGGCAACCTTTGCAAGGATTTGTTATATGTAGTATATTGTTCATATCATGTATAAATATATTACTGTTTACGTATATGAATTTTAATAGTGTTATTTCAATAAAGCTTTTGACACTTTATTTGAACCAATTGTTATTGCCAAAGTATTTTAAGTCATTTTAATGATTATTTCTGGTTATTACCCCAAAATGTATGATTTATCGATTAATCGTCAAAATAATCGACCGATTACTCGATTACCCAAATAATCGTTAGCGACCGGCCTAACAGCTTTATTTTTCTACAACTGGAGTACCTCTTTTTTAATTCCTAATAAGGATTTTCACTAGAGTTTAGACATTGCACATTGTAGCACAGAAGCCTGAAAGACTTTCTTGACTTGACTGTTGCAATGTCATAAGCGGTTATCAGATTATTGAGCACATGTGTGATTTTCTTTCATTATAGATCTATTTTTTTTTCTAAGTGTATTTTTCTTGTTGTTATGTAATCTATTAGAGAATCAATATCAGATCGTATTGAGACAAAACGATTTAAACTACATTAGCTGTAAAGATATTCTTATAAAATTGATTCCAACGATAACTATATAAGCGTCCACACCATGCTGCGGTCTACCACTTTAAATGGTTCAGCTCTATCGGTAGGGTGGATTTTTGATTAGTTCACTTTTGAAAAAAACTTTCATCATTGGAATCACTGGAGTTATTTATTTTTTTCAGTTGATAAACGATAAAGACATTAAAGGAGTAGTGCACTTTTCAAAAAAACTTTTGCTGATAATTTACTCAACCCCATGTCATCCAAGATGTCAATGTCTTTCTTTCTTCAGTCGAAAAGAAATAAAGGCTTTTGATGAAAACATTCCAGCATTTTTCTACATATAATGCACTTCAGTGTGAACCAGACGGTTCAAGGTCCATTTTTTTTTAAACGAGCGATCGTTTCGCTTGATAAGACCCTTAGTCATCGTCTGGAATCGTTTAAAGCCCTTTGAACAATTTGCACTGAAACTGTCTTTTGGACCTTGAACCGTTCGGTTCCCATTGAAGTCCATTATATGGAGAAAAATGCTGGAATGTTTTCATCAAAAACCTTAATTTCTTTTTGACTGAAGAAAGAAATACATGGACATGGATGACATGGGGGTGAGTAAATTATCAGCAGACGTTTTTTGAAAGTGAACTACTTCTTTAAAGAACACAGTTGGTAGACCTTTTGCGAACAAGATCAAAACATCTTTTTATGAAGTTTTTCTATTTTACAAATAAATTTCAAGCAAACTGAGATATAATATGGTTTTCCTTTATTGGGAACATAGTTCTGAAGAAATAAGGGAAAAAAATAGCTATTTTGCTATTTTCCAACCCAGTCCCATTTAAAAATGTACCCTGACTGGTCCAAAGTGCTAAACGTAGAGGGGTTACAATAATGGCCCTTGAATTGTATGACTGTTACATTTTTTTTTTTTTTTGCCTATCCTTTTGCGTCCAGGTCACATGACAACCCAACCCAACCTATTTTCAAACTCCAGCATGTGTTGAGTATTTAGTGTGCAGCTGTAAAGGGTCTGTTTGTACTGGACACGTGGCAGAAATGTTCTTCTCATGTCGGATTTATAGCCAGTGATTCTCTGCCTCGCGAGAGGTGTCTTTGCGCCAATGTTCTTCTCGTGTTGTGATTCTCTGCCACGCGAGAGGTGTCTCTGTGCCATATTTTCAGCGTGTCATCAGGAGCTCAGGTGGCTTTAGCTCTTAGCTCACAACAATGGGACTGTAGATGCAAATGTCTTTCTTTTACTCATCCTCAGGCTTTAAGTAAACTACAAAACGCCTAACAGAGTGAAATGACACTTCACTTTTTCAGGAATAAATTTGCCTCCCATTAGATCTCACTGTTTACATCATCTAATTGACACTTAAAAATGAATGAACATTGTACCTTAATAGTATTTATGTATGCATTTGACATATGTTGTTTTTTCACACAGTATGTTTTTACTGATTTGATATTTACACATTCATTGATTTGGGTAAAAGCATAACAAAGTATGGGCATATAAACTGTATGCACAGTGCTTTGTTATCTGACACACTTTTATATACACAATATACTATAGTATCTTGTGTTGTAGCTGTAAAGGAAATGTCATTGGTGGGGGGGGGGGGGGTTAGTAGAAATTATTGATTATGTGTTAAACAGCATTGAGTGTAGTATATTATAGTATACCGTGTGTGTGTACTGGACACTCAGTGTTTAGAGGAGGAAACTGCTGACTCATCATCATAATTTCTTAACCTGTGACTAATGGCTGTTGGTTTTTCTCTCCTACCCTATGGCGAGAGGATGAGAGTCAGACTGTACTACGTAAAAGAGGCATTTATGCACCGTCTGTCCGACTGGAAGAGCTCATCTTTGTCTGCAACCGTGCAGAAACCTATTGGTTATTTATTTGTGCTGACAGTAGTAAAATAGATTTTTCTCATCAAAAGCGAGCTTTAACTCATACTGATAGCTTGCTGTGTGACTCGATTTACAAATCAGTAGTTTTATACTCTAAATCTGGTTAGTTTTTCTTACTTGAGGACTGATATATGGTATTTTTCAAAGCTATAACTGTAAAACTATTTAAACATATTAATTCTTTTTTTTAAATATATTAATGTTAATTAAAATTCTTTAAAAAAAATCTTAACTTAGTCAACTTAAACATTATTTATATATAATATAATATTATATATTTCTGAGCCTTCAGGTCATTTTCAGTGCAAATTGCCATTTGATTGACATTACAAACAACAGGAAATGACAGCATTAATCCATGTATATTTCATCAATGTAGAATGAAAAAAACAACATAAATTATAGTTTGTTTGAAAGCTTTTCATTTTAGTCGAATCGTCGAGACTCGAGTCAAATTGTTTGCATGTCTTGAGGATGATGTAGTTTCAAAAAGTGATTTTATAGGGATTAAGTGACTTGGCTTAGTCTATTTGTGAGTTGGAGATGGTTTTGTTACTATGGGAATCATCAGTTTAAGGCACAACATTATCTGTAATATCAATAAAAAAAGCAATGAGCGTTGACCGTGTTTGTGTGTTCCTGTTAATGCGCTTGAGGGCAATGTTCATAAAGGTAATGAACAATGTTTGTTCAAAATGTTTGTTCAAATTGCCCCATAGTTAGTACCAGCTTTTTGCACAAGGCCTTAACTGCTCAGACTTGGGCACTCTGTAAAGATGAAGATCAACAGTGTCAGCATTAAACTGAAACATTTGAGGAAATCCAATTACAGTACTGTCTTCTTCAGAAGTTGTGTCTTAAAAAAATCACTAGTTAATAGATTATAAATGTATTAAAATGCCGTCGATATAGCAGTGAGCGAGTAGTCGTCGTATGATCATTTAAACGGATTCTATGACGAGGTCGGTGAGGATGGGAAAAATCGTACATTTCTGTGGAAACTGGCCGTCGATAAAATAATTGTTTTCTGTGGTTGTATATGGGCTGTGGCAATAATAATAAAAAAGAGAGCTCGTAGCATATGGAAAAAAAGAGCTATAAATGAACTAGTTCATTTTTTTGAAGTATGAACTATGAACTGAACTAGTTCATTTTAACATGTGAATTGAATTTTGAACAAGTTCATGTAGAAAGTGAGCTTTCCCAACACTGGGAGTAATCAACGATGTCTTAATCTGTGCCCTGATTCGCCAAGATCTGCAATCAGAGATCAGATTGATAGGCTATATAATGCTATTTATTAATATTTTTATTTTCAGTTAGTTTTCATTTTAAAACTCTTGACATTTTCTTATTAGTTTTCCGATTGAAAAACACTTCTATGGGCTTTATTTCATTTCTTGTTTTAGAAATTTTAGTACTTCTACTTATTTTATTTAAACTTATTTTGCTCCATTTCATGTTAGAAATGTTTCCTGATTGACTAATTTCGTATGTTTTCCCTATGACATCATCATTGCCCACTATAATACATTCACAGTTATCTTATCTAATATTTCTCGTGTCTTTAATGTTGCTTGTTCCCTGTCGTCTCTCCTCAGTGATGCTTTGACAGTTTGAAGGGCTTCGTGAGCCATGGCGGTGCGCTCTGACCTGTTGGGGTCGTCTCAGCCGGTGTTTGAGTCCTGGCCCGTAGCTGGTGGCGGTCCTTTAGAGGAGCTGGACGTCAGGAGTTCCCTGGGCTCACTGATGGAGGAGAACAGCACAGCAGAGAGATGTTATCGCTCTCACTCTCGCAGCAGTGTCCTGCAGGGCCTGCCCTTTGGAGGAGTCCCCACTGTCCTCGCCATCAACGTCGTTGTGTGGCTGGTACAACATCCCTGCTAACATATTTCATTGTTTTGCTACAACTGCGTGACATTTAGAGCCAGATATACTAACAGCTTACGTCAGCGCAAACTCTTTTGGCATTAAAGGTGCATTGCGCAACATTTCATGTTAAAAATAGCCATTTTTCTAACCCATACATGCTTAAACAATTGCCTGATGGGCTTAATGAGTCCTTCTCTGATCACTGCGATTGCCTCTATAATCCTGTACAGCAAAACAAATGAGACTGGACGTGACGTCATGCGCGTTCACACTCACCTGGCTATAGGTTTGTGTATTCACCGCCATTCTAAAGTATCAGCGAAGACAACTCGAGCGACACAACTTTAGTCAACTTTCCACAAAAGTAGAAGTTGGATTCAAAGAGATGAGCTTGTAGTTTATTCCAAACCCCAACGCAAACTTGGCGTAAGACAAAGGAAAAAAAAAAAAAACATGAAATCTTCCCATGTGAAAAAAAAACCATGAAAAAAAAATATTGGATTATTTTTATTAATGAGAATTTGGCAGGGTAATTTGCTAAATTGTCCTAAAAATAACATCACTATGTAAAAAGTCCTAATGTCTAAATGAGATATTTGCTTTATGGGTGAAACATGACACATATTCTTTCCCATGACATTCACCCAAAAGTTAACACACTTATTAATTAATTAATTAATTTGAAAAAAAGCACAACTGCTAAGACTGCATTTATTTGATTTTCTGATTTGGTGCTTAAGAAACAGTTCTTATCACAGTTAACTTGAAATTGCAGTGGAAAAGTATAAAGTGTTGAAATTTGAGGATTCTTTGATAATGGAAAGTTTGAAGTATAGCATTTAAATTGAAATAAATGGGGGTTTTTTGTGACAGTGAAAAAATATTTGCTGTCACTTTTGATCAATTCAATGCATCTTTGCTGAAAAAAAAATATATATATATATATATATGTTTGTTTTTTTTAACTCACTGACCCCAAACTTTTAAACAGTAGTTTATATACAGCACATTTGAGTTGATCGCTCAGGATTAAATTATAAACATAGGGAGTGTTTGCAGTTATTTCTTCACATTTAAGTTTAGTATAAGTTATCCATCATAGAAAGCTAAATAGAGTCTAGTATCTTCCCAGTAGTCAGCGTTTTCTGTTGTCTTTTCATTGACTGACTGTTCTTCCCGGAGTCATTATGAACACAAGTGTGCATGCAGACCGCACAGCCTGTTAGTTTCCAAGACAACCACACACCTCATCTCTATCTGGCCAAAGAAATGGCTAATTATTACTGCTGCTCAGGGGTCCAGTGGGTGCAAGGGTCTACTTACACAAATGCTTCTTATTCTGTTTATACCAATAGCTTTGGCACATGTTTAAAGTGCCACAATGCCTTCTGGCTATATTCTAGAATATATCACATCTTTTAAAATGCATGAGCATCAGATATTGTCCACTGTGCATGTAATTTACAAGCAGTTTTTATTTAGGTCACTCATATCTTGAACATGAGATGAACTGATATCACTGAGGTTTGGTTTATTTTTATTGCAGTTCCTGCTTCT
This sequence comes from Cyprinella lutrensis, assembly GCA_027497675.1. Lineage (NCBI taxonomy): Eukaryota > Metazoa > Chordata > Actinopteri > Cypriniformes > Leuciscidae > Cyprinella > Cyprinella lutrensis. The sequence continues at coordinate 4,630,798 of JAOTRC010000013.1, forward strand.
GATCTTCTCCTGTTTGAGGAAGGCAGCGTGGGACTACGGCCGCCTGGCTCTTCTTATGGAAAATGACAGGTATCATCTCATAACTGTTGACTGTTTGCCGAATGCATTAAAGATGTAAATAATTGAACAACTGTGTGTGGTGGTTGAGTGAACTGAATGCTTAGCAGGTCAGTGTGAGATCCTGGCGCCACCTGCTGGTTACTTAGGACATTATTTTATTTGACATGATATTACTATTAATATAGTTTTGATTTAGAGGCACCTAACATGACACTCAAAGACACCTTACATACATAATAAAACAATCAACATGAAATAATAAATGATACAGACTGAATACAAATCCGATTACATAAAAGCCTGCCTAAAACAAGAGTCTTAAGGTGAGATTTAGAAACAAGAAGACTTTCACTTTTTTCGCACACCCTGTGTTTCCATAATTAGGGACTAAAGGCTCAAGACCCCGTAGAAGTTGTGTGAGTTCGAGGGAAAACAAGAGTGTTGGCAGAATTCGATCTTAAGAGACGAGTAGATGTCAAGAAGGACAATGAGTATGAAGGGGCAAGATTATTAAGTGCCATGGATTTTAAAATCAATACGGTATTTAACTGGAAGCCAGTGCAAGTGTTGTAGTATGGAAGTGATATTTTAATATTATTTGCATTTTAATTTTTAATATTATTAGTTTATGAACAAGAAGTCGATTATTAATACGTATGTGAAAATATGCAGATCGAGTGACTATTTATATGAGCTTCAAATTGAAAAGTACTGTCAAAGATGATACCCAAACTTTTAACCTGTTTATACAGAGACATGGGAAAATTATCAATGTTCACAGAGGAACAATTTGATTTAGCCAGATTGTTTTTTGAACCTACAAGAATAATTTTGAATTCTACTACTGTTAAGTTTGAGAAGACTGGATGTAAACCAAGCTTTAATAGTAGCAAAGCAATCTGAAAGGATAGAAGTTTGTTTGGAGGACGGGTTAAGGGGGGTGTCATTGGCATGGCAGTTGAATTGAATCCCACAATTTTTTAATATATATATTCCCAAGAGGTAGAAGATAAATAATAAATAAGAGAGGGCCCAAGACGGAGCCCTGTGGAACACCATTAGTGATATAAGAAGGATTTGATCGAAACTGCTTCAGCTGTACAGATTGAGTTTGACCCGTAAGATTAGACCAGAGGGGGGGACCAAAGATCCCAATAGACTCTAGTCTGTCTGACAGAATCCTGTGCGAAATGGTATCAAATGTAACACTCAAGTCGAGCAGAATAAGTCCTGAGTCAGCAGCTGACAATAAGTCATTAGAGATCTTAACTAATGCAGTCTCAACACTATGATATAATATACAATATATATAGTGTTTATATTGTCATTTACTCTTTTTCTTTTTGGATACCATTGAATTTTTGAGAAAACTGTACAGAATGTCAGTAAAATTAAAACATTTCAGCTCACACACACACACACACACAGTGTCCCTGTGGGAGCAGTGGGTGAAATATAAATTATAACTCTAAAGGTTTGGCAGTGTTGCTTTATTCTGCATCAGCATGTACGAATGTGCCGGTGATTTTCAGTGTGTATATTTGCAAAGCATTGCATCAGCCCACAGAGAAAGCGCCGGCTCTCACAGTATTAGTATGGCGCCATTAGCAGCCATATCACCCTGTAGCCCTAGACTGGTTGCCCACTGAAGCTAAGCGGGGCTGAGCCTGGTTAGTACCTGGATGGGAGACCTTCTGAGAAAACCAGG
>JAOTRC010000013.1:4644646-4684228 GCA_027497675.1 Cyprinella lutrensis
AGACAGCCTCAGTAAAGTTAGCTTCATTCATTGAGAGAAAATGTGCGCCTTTGGGGTTTGTAGTCTTTGTAATTACGAATTTTCACAGTCTTATACCTCAACGGTTTTACATCAAACTGCCACGTTTTTGACTTTCAGGATTATCTTTTAAATTGTCAAACATCATATGTGTAATTGAGGGCACAGTTCAGACGGGATACAAAGAGAAGTTGTCTCTCGGCATTGACGAACATTCATATTTTTTTCCGAAATAAGGTCCCATGAGCCGGAAGCGGGGGGCGGGACTTAGGCTCTCTGTTGATTGCATGGTTGTGGTTTGCTATTGGCTGATCTCATATGAGTGACAGGTTATAGCCCCGCCCTTGTCATTACAAAAGAGTGTGTGTTTTATTTTGCGGAACTAAACATAATAATACATGATTTTGTTTTAAAGTCAATGCAATCAAAGTAAATGAGGTTCAGTGTCATTTTGAAGACTTTCGACTTTCTTTACATGGACAGAAACAGTTTTCATAATGTCTTCTTTTGTGTTCTGCAGAGGAAATAAAGTCATGAAGATTTGGAACGAAATGAACCTTTATAATGTCATAAAATTTCACTTTTTTGTGAACAATCCTTTTAACTCTTTAAAGCCTACTGTATCATATTTTAAATTATTTCGACATGATCAAAACTTTGCTGAAAAACCTGTTGTACACAATCTACTGCATGCCTTCTGGCATCTGTTTGATAAAAGTCTTCTTAATATCATTCTGAAAACATCCTCCTTCAGGTCATGATAAGTGACTTTTTCTCTGAAATCTTTACTGATTTTTATAAAGTAAACGTAGGATGAACACTTACTGGTCTGAAGAAGTAATTTACTACTTGATTATCCAAACATCATTCTTTAGAAAAATCATGATAACATGTAAGTATCAAATATGAGACTTTTGAGAGGAACATTTATTTGTTCATCTCTCAATAATCATTGTAATTTAAACTAAGCATTTAAATCTCTCATATCACTAAGACATGAAAACTGATATGTATATACATTATGCATAAGTAGTCTGCTATAATGTTGTAAAGATCTCAATGATTTACATTACAAGCTAGAATTATTTCATCTTACTTTTTTTGACCATATAAACATTTTTTAGGTGTTTTTTTCCCCTTGAGCTTCATATTCTCTCATATCATACTATATGAGCCATAAAAGCCGGGCATGTCAAATGTGAACACGTATATACACTGTTTTATTATTATTTATATTTTGTATACATTTACTTGCTATATTTATCAGCCATAAACTTTCACTGTTAAATTAAATGTACACTGTAAAAAAAATATTTTCATGATTTGTAATCACAACATTTTCTTTTGTCAAATCAACTTAGATAATTTATGTAGTTCGGATAACATAATATTTTGAGTCTCTGACGATTAAATCAGTCTCCATTATATTAACTCAATTTTTCTATTTCATTTCAACTTAAAATTTTAAGGCAACCAGGTTACTTATTTTTTTAAGTAAACCAACAATATTTTTTTACAGTTTAGTATTGTGGTGAATGTATAATGTCTTTGTTATCGTGTATTTTTTATTTATTTATGCGTTGTTTGTAATATCAATGAATATTACTATCCATGTGTATTGTTGTTATAGTGAATGAATGCTGTGACTGTTGGTTATTTATTTATTTTTTTTCGTTTTTTAATGTTACCGGCCTATGGACTGCAGATGAAAAGTAATATCTTTTTACTAATTCTGGCATATTTACATGGTGTATTATCCTACAACAATGCATGGTCCCTATCAAATAAACTAATAAATAAATTTAGGTTGAATAAATTAAAAAATATATATATATATATACTGTATACATTTTTGTAAACTATTATTTTATATATCAGACTTTAAGAGTATAAAGCATAGACTATCCCATAGGACATCATAAATGATGTCCCACCTTTAACTGGTATGAACTAGTTTCAGAGGGGTTTGGGGCACTGTTGCTGGTTCTGAAAGGGTTTTGAGCTGGAAGACCTACAGCTAAACCAGTTAAATACCTGCTGTCAGACTGGGAGACCAGCTAACCAGCTAATGCTGTGTTTTCCAGCACAAACCTTCCCATTTATGTAACAGCAGCTGAAAATCCTGCTTATTCTTGGCGAGCACACACTCTCAGTCGTGCAACTGTTGTTCAGACCTTGTCTTGTTGATTGGTGCCTGTGTTCTTCCAGGGAAAATCTGTCAGTGTGTGGTTCTCGCTGGTGGCTCCGCTGCGTCCTGCTCAACATTCTGCTCTTCCTCTTGCTCTTCTTTCTCACAACCCCTGCTATCATCGTAAACACTATGGACAAGTTCAACGTCACTCGGCCAGTTGAAAGCTTAAGGGTCAGTGACCATCAAAGAAGTTTTATAACCGGCCGGCTGTATTACGCCACATTAGCATATAAAATAAAACTGAAAGGTCTTTCTTGTGTTGTTTTCGGAAGTTGGATGTTTTGAATTTGATCTTTTACTGTCTTCTACTGTCTAGAACCCAGTAATTACCCAGTTCTTCCCCACCCTGCTCCTGTGGGCCTTTTCCATTCTCCTGCCCTTCATTGTGTACTATTCATCTTTCTTTGAGTACCACTGGACCAGGTATGATGCCGTTTCCGCCGTCTGACTTTAAACTGTGTAGAAATATGAGAAAGCTACAGCAGGGAGGTCTTTTTACTCCAGGGCACATTCAGATGACTGATTTTACTGAATTAAAATCAAATGATTGTTTATTGACACAATTATTGAATTCATTTTATACTCATTACTAATATGTTCCCTTTTGGATGTTAAAACAACTTATAATGCATTTGGATGATACACTACTATTTAAATTTTTTTATTATTTTTGAAAGAAGTCTCTTATACTCACCAAGGCTGCATTTATTTGATCAAAATACAGTAAAAAATAGTAATATTGTAAAATATTGCTACAATTTTCAATAACTGACCTTTTTAAATATATTTTAATATTTTAATTTTATATTTATTTATTCCTGTGATGACAAAGATGAATTTCTTGCAGCCATTTATTGTTAACATTGTAATTTACTTTAGCTTATTTAAAAAAAAAATCTTACTGGTCTCAGACTTTTGCTTAGTATTGTATTTTTTTTATATATATATAATTTTTTTTTTTATATGAATTTGTATCATTTAAATTTCCATAATATACAACAAATTCTACCACAATATATTAAATATTTAGGTAGTTCTGGTACTGCTCACACATTTGTTTGTCTTGTTTAAATGAAATCAATGTACAATATTTTAGTTCAATAATGTTTTTTATTTAATATTTTGTATTTTTAGAGGATTTTATTGTACTAAATTATATTTATGGTATAGTTATGATCCATTTATTACCTGTTTATCACTTTTTTGAGCATAGACCTTAAAAATAATAAATAAATCTTGAATGCTTTGGCTTTGGAGAACAGACTTAAGTTAGGTCTCTTTTTTTAAGAAGACACTTGGCTGATTATTGCTGATGTGAAAAATAAAAAGTAAAGTAAAAAAAAAATATATATATATATATAATTTTAAGTTTATTATGAAAATGCAAAAAAAGTAATATTTTTAAATTTACAGGAAATATATATTTTCTAAAACATGCAAAACATGTATTTTCTATGGTGTTGTCCCAATGACCAGGGTAAGTTTGTGCTGTTGGTAGTTGTTTATGCAATAGATTTAAGCTGCGTTGCAAATACATGTTCATATCAGCGCACAAACATATTGCATAACTGCAAAACAACCCCCAACCCAGTCTCAGTCTCCCACCCACCCATGCACAACACGTTTACATGGTGTCCCTCTCTCTTGCACTCTCTGCTTGCCTCTCCAGGCTTGTTGTCATAGTGATCACAACACGGGAATAATCATATGCAGACTGGCGGCGTCTTTCACAGAGTCACATTATAGTTCACGTGGATCAAACACTCTGTATTGTGCAGCTGCAGTACTTGCAGTAAAGCATTTGTCTACCTGTTGTATTTACAGTGCAAACACTCTTAATGATTAATAAACACTCGACATGAAAGTCAACATGAAATCAGAATATTTGACTCAAAATCAATTTACATTTTTACTCTGAAATAGTCACATTAGACTCTCAGAATGTGGTTTTATGTGGACTTTAACCAGGAACTGGTGTGATAATGGAAAAGAATAGAATGGTAAAATCATGTAAAACGATGAAAATCTATTTATTTATTATTATTTATTTAAAGTTGACATGAAACAGAAGTCGCAATAACATTTTATTCCCTTTTGTGATATATATCTGTGTGAAATAGCTTCTCGAACAAGAAAAAATAGGGCGGGATTTGATTTTGTCCATTGGGAATTGATTGGATGGTAGGGTTTTGCTATTGGTTGATCTCATGTGACTAATATATTTATTCTATATTTATTGTGTGTCTCTCTCAGGTCCGGTGAGAATCAGGTCACTATGCACAAATGCTTTTTACTGCTGGTCTTCATGGTAATCATTCTACCATCACTGGGTCTATCCAGGTAATCATCCTACAATAATTATATGTATAATAACACGTCGCATATCAAGGGTTTCTCATTTAAAAAATACCTTTTTGGTCTGCCATTTTGTCTCAGAATAAAATGTTTCTGTATATACAGTACTATATACAGTATGTACAGTATGTGGGTCAATGACAGGGATAAATAAGGATGTCCTACTTATGCCAACATTTTTTATTAATTAGGCTATTTTCCTTTTCACAATCCCCTGACACTTACACTATTTGAACATGTTTGATTTTAAGCCCTGATTTTAACATTTTAACATGTAAGATTTTAAACTAAATTCAGAAATTTTAAATGTTTATAAAAATGTTTATGAAACTCGTTTTTAAATAGTTTATTCTCACAACATAAAACAATAGACATAGGCTATCTATCCGGAAACGTTGTGTTTGCCAGACTTTAGTGGATCATATTCATAATTAAAGGAATATTTCACCCAAAAATAAAAATTCTGTCATTAATTATTATAAATTTACTACTTTATTTACAAAATATGAATCTTCAACATGCATTCACGAGAGCACCACATTGTTGATGTCGTTGTGTGAACGCGTATTGGAGAGTCATGTTTTATAATTAAAGTGGTAAATTATGTTTTGTTTTGTTTTTTTCGCAAAGAAAGCACATGGATTATTTTAATAATGTTTTTACTACCTTTCTGGACCTTGAAAAAGGTAGTTGCATAGGCTGTCAGTGGAGGGATAAAGCTCTCAGATTTGGAACTATGGGTTTTGAACAACATGATGGTGAATAATTAATGATTACTAACTATCCCTTTAATGTGATCAACTACACCGGTGACTAATCTAGGACTCCTTAAGGTTAAACTGACATCACACATCCACTAAAAAAATCACCTTTAGACCAGTTAAAACAAACTAAACAAAAGCCTGAGTGTTTTTGTAACCAATCCTTGATTCTGATTGGTCAATAGCTGTGCTTTATTCATGACAAAACTCAACGGCTATGACCGCTTCACCCAACGGCTCTATTTATCACTGCGCAACACTGTTGTTTTTATTTGAGCTTTCATGCATATTACGCTTGTTGCTGTTCACAGTCAGGGACTATTTTTTTCAAGCAGAAGGAAGGCTTTTAGTGATTTTACTTCATGAAAGTTGCACTAATACATATATATATTTTTTTACTTTAATACTTTTTATTGTGTGGTAACCGTTTTATAAAAGCAATAAGAAACTCGAGGCAAGTGCTGTATCGTGAATAAGTAACGGCTGAAAGTGTTACACTGCTTTGCGTTGTGTCTAACAACCCCCTTTAACCGTTACTTATTCACGATACAGCACAGCCTCTCGTACTTTATTGCTTACGTATAATGTTCAGGATTATATATAGTAATATACAGTGTTCTCTTGTCTGCTCCCCAGCTTGGATTTGTTCTTCAGGTGGCTTTTTGACATCCACTTCCTGGATGAAACAGATGTAAAGTTTCAGTAAGTTCTTACTGTTCCCTAAATCTACAGCTGTTGGTTAATTTATGCATAATTTGTTGAAACTGACTTTGTTTTGTCCACTCAGGTGTGTGTTTTTGCCTGATAACGGAGCTTTTTTTCTGAACTATGTGATCACGTCCAGTCTGATCGGAACGGCCATGGAGCTTTTGCGTATTCCTGCTCTACTGGTGTACTCTCTTCGCCTCTGCTTTGCCAAATCTAAAGCTGAACGTATCCACGTTAAAAGAGTGAGTGAACCTGTACAGTGAAAACAAGTAAAAACAATACTTGTCTCGGACTTGCTTGACTTGATAATCCTGACAAAGGTGCTTGATGCAGCTGAATGATGTAAAAAATTTAATAAACGCCAGGAGCCTTATAAAGATAAATACCATCACAAAAAAAAAGACAAAAAACATAAAGAGACTGAGGGTTTAAATACACAAGATAATGAGAAACAGATGAGACACTAGTCAATGAATCAATGAATGACTATGGAAACTAAGGAAACAGGAACTAAACACACAGAAAATACAAGACAAAATAAAAGTCCAGGAATGCAGAGACACAGAGAAGAGGGACAATGATATAATGAAAAACTACTTCAAATAAAAAAGACTGGTTTCTAATTTTAAGATATTTAAAAATATAATTTATTCCTGTGATGGAAAAGCTGAATTTCTTAGGAAAAAGTTTCTGGGACAAATTGCTCCAGGTAATTTTGGGGGAAACGTGGCTTAATTGTTTTTAGAGTCCCTAATGGAAAAGTTCTCCTATTCTTTGATCATTTATTCCCATTCATGTCGTTTCAAACGCATTCACTGTTATTTTAACTGTGTAACACTAAAGGAGAATCTAAAGAAACTTTACACAGTGACTGTTAATCACCGAAACTTAACTTGGCATTAAAATACACTAACAACCTATTTCTCCATTCTCACCCTTAGAGTCAGGCCTATGAGTTTCAGTTTGGTCTTGAGTATGCCTGGACCATGTGCATATTTTCAGTCAGTATGACCTACAGCATCACTTGCCCCATCATTGTACCTTTTGGTGAGTCTGTGTACTTTTAAGGTTTTTATTTTTCAACAAACAGACTGTTCTTTTACTATTTCTTGTTCCCCTCGCTCATTCCACTTTCCTCCTAATTTGCACTCAGATCCATTTGTCTATCATCTCTGCACCATTTGTTTGATATTTTTCTCATTCTCTCTGTTCCTTTTTACCCACAGCTCTCTTTTTTCTTTCCGTCACTCTTCATTTCCACCTCTGTGCATGTTCTAATACCTCGTTCCCGTCCTCGGTCTGTGTGGGCGTCTGAGCCGTATCTCCAACAGCATCTCAGTATCGCGGTGTGACATGGCCGCTAGGTGAGAACCCGCTGTAGTCTTCCAGACGCTCCGACCCGTCTAGCCGAGATCCAGACGCCCACTCCACGCCTGTTCTGTCACCAATACACACCATGACTGTTTATTTACTATACGCTGACATCCATCATCATGATTTTTCACTTAGTTCTGAATTCATTTGGCAACTTGCACTCGCATGTGGTCTATGTCAACAGGTAAATATTATGTTCAGGGCAGGATGACTTTACCCACAAAGCATTGCTGCTGGATCATCTGAAAAGTGCTTTTAAAAATGACACTGTAATTTAGAAAGATCAACATTTATTTGATAACTCCAGCTCTATTCATTTCGCAGGTTTGCTTTACCTCGTGCTGAAGCATATGGTAGATCGGTATAATATCTACTACGCCTATATACCCACCAAGCTCAGCCAGCGGATCCATTCGGCCGCCATCAGTCAAGTGGTGGTGGCGCCCATTCTCTGCATGTTCTGGCTGCTGTTCTTCTCTGTGCTCAGACTGGGTAGGTTTACACAGAAATGAAATTCCCAGTTGTACCCCCTCATATTTTGGAAATGGATATTGAATCCTACTGTATTTTTACAAAACAGCTATAAAAATGTGAAAGCTGTTCTTTTCTATAAAACTATAAAAGTGTCAGGTGACTGCTGTCTATCGAGGTCAGTTGCAGTTTTCCTTGGTTTATATCATTTTTTTATTATATTATTCATACTGTATCCACCTTATACCTGACGACCTTACTGCATTTTGAATTATTGGTGGCACTTCCGGTTTGGGGAATTTCCATTGAAAAAAGCTGACACGAATCATTTTGAATCATAAAGTTGCCCTACAAATAAAGCTGATCCATCAGTTAGAGCTGTCAAATTTCCTTCATGATTTATTTTCAGACATCATGAGAATAACGGTATACTTGGTATTTTAATGTGACATGTAATAATAAGAATATCTATGGAAAGAGCTTTTCAGTCGCTGCTTTCTTTTCCTCATGATGATTTTTATTTTTTTCTATGCAATCCGCTGTAAAATAATCCGATTACATTAATTTAATTTAATTTACATAATAATTCACTGGAATGCACGAAGAATCTCGCGTTATTCTCCTAAAATCCTCAAGTTTCTTTCCTGGTTTGTTTTCACGGGTAAATGCTATTTATAATCTATCAAAATGACGAAAATGACTTTGATATAATGTCATGTAATGCTGAAGTTAACGAACATTTTTATACAGTACATATATTTGCCTACTACAGTGATATTTAACCTTTTTGGTCTGTTGAAAGTTCCTCGTTGATTCTTTTACACTTTTATTTTCACTTTTCATCTTAATGTTCGATGGTTGAAGGTTGAGTCGATTAATGTCTCATTGGGCCACTTTTTTAGCATATTGCGTTCATAGAGCGAGCCTTCCACTGATTGTTTACAGCTCAACGGAAGTTACACCCATAATTCACGCAAAGCGTCATGGGGCATAGGAATAAAGTGAATAGTCTGGGGTATTACCTTAGGAACACTAGGAATTTGGAAGATAAATCAGAATTAGTATTATACATCTGTATCTATGCATAATGGCTGTGACAATCAGTGAGCAACAAGACACTTTGTCATTCGCTTTTGGTTTCAAGTTCTGTGTAATCTCATTGGTCCACAATGTTCCACATAAATGTGTACTAAACTAATGTTCTGATCAGCTGTGATTGTGCCACATTGCATTTACATAATACATTATTAGTTTAAATAGAACCAAACCACATAAAAAAGCAGATACAATACTGTCTTAAGTTAAAAGTATTGCTATAATAGAAACCTGAATGATCTGACATTAGGGTGTGTTTATCTGTCACTGTAGAATATGTGTTCACTTTGAGTCAAGACCAGACCAATACCTGACCCCATAAGACCCCAACTCAGATCAAGACTAGACCACTCAAGGCCTAGATCCAGACCAATATATAACCCCCTATACTCAGACGAAGGAGTGTCTATTTCAATAAACTCAAGTGGAGAAAATTTAGAATTTTTTGCAGCTATGCTGAGCCACTTTGACAGTAGCCAATTAGAACATGACAATCCTTGCAAATTCCTTTTAATGGTTAAGATACTTTTTCTGACCTTTGCCTGAGGTAAATCCAGTTTTTTTGGAAATTGCAGGCAAGACTGTGGTTTTGTCTAAGGATATTATAAACTACATTTCCTGAACCAGACCCAAACCAAGAGACTAGTAATAATGAGACCCAGTCCCAGACCGAAGCCATGTTTACTGTATGTGGTTTTGAGAGATCTTAAGACCAAGACCACAAAATCATGTCTCCTGCTCTGTTCCATATTAAAGCATTACCTCATGTTTTATCTCTTGTGCAGGTCCAACGCAGCCCATCACTCTGTTCACCTTCATAACTCTCCTGTGCTGTATTGTCTTCTCCTGCTTTGGCTTTTGTCTGAAAAAACTACGACATGACAGATCAACAAGCTATCAGGTCAGCCATGTAAAAAAACTCTTGATGTTTTGTAGAAACATGATGCATACGCTTGTAAAATAGTAAATAGTACGATCCGCAGTTCTGCCGGGCCAGCGCCGAGACGACAACAATGTAAAAAGTGACATTACGGTGCGATTTTAATGATGTGAATATTTTCTAGAAATAAAAAATTCCAGTTACAGCATATTCATTTTTCATCAATTCTTGCACCAAACAACACAACAAGTTGACATTTAATAATAGTAACAATAATTTAAGCTCCTTATTATGTAGCCGAATTTGTGCTGGTTTGAATTGGCCGCCTCCAGTTTTCGCCTCCAGCTAGCGCCGTGACGTAACTGTGACGTCGGCGCAAAAGGGGTCTATAGTCTATATTGACAGTTATGGTTGGAAAACAGTAAAATGTATGATCGTGACCTTTACAACTATATGCATTTGTCAACCCAAGATGGGCTTTGAGAATAGATGCTTTTAGCAGAATAATATCTTCATGGCTATCCTGATTCGTTTCAGATGTCCGATCAGACGACAGAAGAAGGCTTCAGTGATGCGGAGAGAAGCACTGTTTCCACCACAACCACAGCTAATGTACCTGCTTATCCCGTCACAGCTCATTTAATTCATCACACTCATTTCAAGTCCCTCTTATGAAATTAATTTCTCTCTTTGCACTCATCTCCTCTAAGGCCTCCACTCACCATGTCAAAGGCACTTCACATGTAGCATGTTGCATAAACATAAAAAAAGAAGCTCTTAAAATAATGGCACTCTTGCTTTCCACCTACTCACCTCTCATTCTTTCCCTCCTCAGCTTTTTATAGCCTCTGTCCTGCTGGAGCCCGAACTGGGCCTGACTCCCATGCCCTCTCCGGCCCACCAGAGCTACGGCACCATGAGGAACAGCCAGAGTTCAGTGTGTGACGCTGAAGGAGTGGAGGAAAAGGATCTGGAGGAAACTTTGGAGACTGAACTCAAGGATGACACAGATCCCAGTTGCCCGAGCCCTCTTATGGACAGTCCTGTGGGTTTCCAGTGACCGACCTGCCCGACGTTCCCACTCCCTAACTAACGTTCGAGCCCAATGCCGCATCTTAGCTAGTGGTTGATAAAGAGGCACTATGCTGCACATTTTTTTCCTCTAGAACCTCCATTTAAGTGTAAAAGACAACAAATTGCATCTATTCAAGCAAACTGCTTTAAAAGCTTGTTGGGAATTCAATGACATGGCGGTTTTAGTTCTGAGGACTTGAGCTTTCAAAGAAAAATCTGAAGTGGATAAAAGCAAAGATCTGTCAAAAAATGAGACCAGTCCACTTCTCTTGCTCGGACTATGCTTTGTACTTTTCTCTATTTTCCTTTTCACTCTAATGATCTTAATGGGTGTTTGGTGGTTTGGTTGACTGAAGCTTGGAACATTGCATTTTGACAGATTTTTTCTATGTACTTTTTTATTCATTGTCACATCGTATAGCTTTAAAGAGTTTAGGCAATGTGCATCCGATTTGCTTAATACTTCTTTTGCTGTTGTTACAGTGTGTGCTTACTATTGTTATTTTTATTCAGTACTTGTATTTTAGCAATGGTACATAATTGTGCAACATTATGCTGAGAGGCTGTTTCATGTGTTTTCTATTAGTAGATTATTATTACTGTTATTATTAACACTCTCAACCTTTTTTGCAGTGTGCGCCAGAGTCAATCGCTCCCAGTTATTGTTTGTTTTTCAGAGACAATAGCAGTTGTGTTGTACATACTGCAGTCAATTGGCACTACATAATATTACAAAGTCAGAGAAACTCATTGCGTAATTTCAATTTTTTTTCGGTGCTGTTCAATCAGTAATTTGGTCTAAGGAGAAGATATGAGAGGACATTAGAAAGTGAAGCTTTTTACTTAGGCTACTATTAATATACAGTCTAATTTAGCAGATTCGCATAATGAGCTGAAAAATGTGCAAAACAATCAGTTTGTAGGAAAAAGATAAACAAAAAAGAAGAGTTAAGTCAATGCTCAAAAAGAATCTCGGCAGCATAATTTTGACTCCCAGTTTCTACAGTAGTGCACTTATAATGAAAGTCTATAGAGCAATAGAGAGGGTTTAAAGCTCTGTGAAGCTAAAAAATCACTGATATTAGAGCTCCAGACAAAGTAAAATGATGAGCGAGCCACTGGCTCCGAAAAAAACGAAACTTTGTCTTTTTGTCTGATAACTATAGAATCGCTTGATAAAGATGATTGTTCAGTCATTGAATTCGTATCATTATTGAGATTTTAATATTGTAACTCCTGCATGCAGTGAGGAAAATAGTATAGGCCTACAGACTGTAACGATTTAAGTTATAAACTTATTTTTTTAATAGAAGCCAAAAAAATTGTTTCAGTTGTTACTGTTTTTGCCATAAAAACACACTACATTGTGTAGGCTAAGCATACTTTAAAATGACGTTCAGTGAGAGAGTGGCAATGGTTTCCACCGTGTTTTTGGAAAATGCAGCCCTGAACAATTTCCTGACCAAGTCTGATTTTAACAGCTAAATCGTGGCTTTTTCGTGAATATTTTAAACTGAAAGAATCGGTTCACAAGAGTCATTTAACCCGGAATCAGAAATCACGCTCCGTGTTCCGACACGTGCATAAAACAATGGCGCGCATATCCACAGATTCCAAACAGACGACATGTCTGACGAAACCGCATTTGAGCGGGAAAAGGGCGCTAACGGCTTGATCCTAAATCGTCGTGTTGCGCATTTTATTCACCGTCTGTAGCCCTAAATTGTGTTATTTGAGCTCTAAGTAACTTAGGCCTACATTTACATGGTCATGACAGTTGAAAAATTTCCTCAAACAAGGTAAGCTATTTTATCACAATAGTTCCAACTTAATACGTTTTGTGGCTATACATTAACAATGTGTATTTTAACATGTATTCTGGTGCCTTGTTTATATCACAGTCTTTTATGGTAAGTGCACTGCTGTAAACAAATATTTGGTTTAGATTTTTTTACAAACTGATGAATAAGTTAACGTTATATTATCAATGGAGCTTGTTAAAATCACAACCTTTTTTAAAAAAAAAATAAAATATTTTCAGGGTAAAATCATTTCTGATAACACAAACTGAAAATGGCACATTGGATGATCCTGCTACTCAATTCATAGTTTCCAAATGCATGTTGTTCTACTCTGTCACACACTCAAACCAGCCTGCAGCTCTCTTTAGATCCGTTAAGTGTTGCTCTGGCTTCTGTAACACCAATTTTCTTAGTAAATTTTGTATTCTTGGTCTTTGCTGCTAGTGGTTCTAGGACTGGAAGGGAAGGGTGGGTGGAGGGTTTTCTTGCCAAGCTGAATGTAAATGAGTTGTGATTTGTACCGTGCTCTCTTGCTGTGCCTTGAAGAAACAGATCTTAAGAAGAAAATAGAAAAAAAAACATGTTATGTCTGACAATCCAGCATGACCTGCAATATGCTGCATGGACTACAGAGCAAGATAAGACAAAGGAGCTAAATTCTAAAGCGCGTTCCACCAATGACTCACTAGAGATTTCTAACTTGTTTAAAACTGACTTTGCCCTAAACATACTCTTTGCAAGTATGCAAATGATTCTTGCTAAGCAGCTAAGTGATTTCTGGAATTGTCAGAGGACTACTGATAACAACGCTAAAATCCATTGCGTTCTTAGCGTTCTAAATACCTCTATAATGAATAGGCTAAATGTTGTAAAAAAAAAAAAATTGTTGCAAAAAATGTTGCCTTCGTGCCCCTTACTTTGATGGCAGAGCAACAGTTTGAAGAGAATCTTAAGCAAGTTAAATTTTGTAAGCGGTTTTACATGTTTATTGTTAGCACGCTAAGCATATTAAATAGGGCAAATGCGCTGACCAAATATTTGCGTCTGCGTACTTTTGTAAAAGTATGTTTCTGGCCATACTGTTTAACAGCAACTCAACATCATTCCATCCCAGTCGCATCTAATTCATACCGATTTTCATTGGTATGGTCAATCTCACAGTATCTATAAATACAGGTAAATAATACACAAACATATGCAAACACTCTTACGTCAATGTCTTCAAGATCTAGGTACCTGACAAATTGTGAGATACTTTTTGATATTTATTTTTTTGTTTGTATTCTCAAGCTGTTGATGTGTACTGTGTTATTCAGTGTTTGGGGCCGTTTACACGACACCATTTGCAACTAAAATCGTAAAACTTTTTATGTGCACTGACCGTTCATTTACAGGACAACGACACTTTGACTGCCGAAAACGTGCACGTTTTTGAAAACTATATTTCTGTCAGGACCACTAGCGTCAAATTCGATTTGGATTGGCGGTATGGTACTGTTCTGGGCAAGAACTCCTTATATGGGAGTATGTATACAGTGCTAAGTGTCGTATTCCTATAGGTAGACGTGGATCAGCTGAGAGTCGTGACCTGCCAGAACTGATGCTACACTTGATCGTTATCATCCCTGTGTAAACTACAAAAAGAGGATTTAGTGAAAATGGTGACATCATGCGCTTGCATATTATATGTTCAGTCCAGAGGCACAGAGTGTTTCTTTATAAAGTGACAATGCCAACTAGTGGCCTGGAATGAATAATACAGCGTTTTTAGTCGTTTTTGTGGAACGGCTGCGCGTAAAGCGGAAAGGAAAAACTTTTATGTTTTTAGTACACATAGTTGTCGTGTAAACGTACCCTCAGTTAATGGAATGTGGCTTGAGGTGCCACTATCATGTGATGGGGTGCTTATGACAAAGTAAATTGCTGCAAATTATTAAATTGCAGCAGCACAGCTCTTAAGGGTGTAAAATATAATTTACAAAAAATCAGTGCTGTCAAGTTGTCTTTTATTTATTTATTTTTATATATATACTTTAAACAATTCCTAACCCTACTTAAAGCAAAATCGAGCAAACTGGTTGACGGCATTTCAGGCAAAATCATGACAGAACAAAGTTCATTTGGAGAGTTAGCAAGTTCGCGAGAATTTCACTCTGGCTAGTTCCTTCGAACTACCAGGTTCATGGCGATTACATAGGTTTTTGTGCTTTGTGGCTCCTCCTTCTTTAATTTGGAAATCTTGGTTTATTTCTTCTGTTAAGTCCGTTGAAATCAGACGCAAGTGAAAACATGAACACCGGAGAGCTGATTTGTAGTAGAAATTTGAAAGTGACTGGCATTCTGTTTCATGTTTAATAGTGTAAAGATGCTAGCTTTAAACCAATCTGTTGTACAAAGTGCTATACACTGTAAAAAAAATGTTGGTTTAACTTAAAGTTTTAAGGCAACCAGGTAACTTAATTTTTTAAGTTCATTGAAATTGAAAAATTGAGTTAATACAATGAAAGAAATTGATTTAATAATAAGAAACTAAAAATATTGTGTTATCTGAACCACATAAATTATCTAAGTTGATTTGAAAGAAGAAAAAATGTTATGATAACAAATCACGATTTTTTTTAAGAATAAACGTGACGACATCTTTTGACTTGGACCAGTAAGTAACCAACTAGAAACGACCCAGAACATCTTAGCAACCAAGATAGCCCATCCATAATACCCTTGCATCTTGGTGGCAACTTTGCAATGGGAAAGCAGGGTTTTTTGTTGTTATTTGTCATTTTTTGTTTAATTGTTCCTTACAGCAGTCTCAAAAACATTTCCCTGTAAGTGTTCTTAAGATTCAGTCTCTGAAAATGAAATGTCGGCCCTTAAATTAAATCTCATGTCGTGCCAGAAGACAGCCAGTGGTCACTTGACCCGTCAATGCTTGAAAACTGCCAATTATGCTTTTCCTGCACACTAGATGTCATTACCATATGAGTGCTAGTGTTATGGGACACCACAGCAGCACAACAACTGAAGCCGCACGTGAGAAATATTTCCAAAATGCAGGACATGCACTTATAATGGGGCCAAATAAAATGTGTTCTCTGATGTTCTTATTCATTGAGCTTCTAGACTTCCTTTTAAAATTCATGTTTTCTTCTCCTGTAAATATCTGTTCTTTAGATTTGTTACAAAGACCATAACTGGAGATTACAAGAAAGGAATCAAGTTACGGTATATTCCAGGATCTCAATTATGGAAGTTTCCATTTCTATATGGAAAATTCCATAATTTGAGTAGAGCAGATAAATGGAATTCCATTGTGTCCCACCATCAGATGATTGTGGAAATATGAAATAAACTCATAAAAATGGAAGATATTTGGATATATTTAATTAATTTGCCCACTGAATCGCTGTGAATGTCCATCCACAAGCAGTCTTTGGTTTATTTAGGGTATTCAGCGGTTTTTGTCTCGGCTATTATTTTCCTTTCTTTTGCAGAACTGGCAGGAATATCTGACAGAAGGCCAAAATGTGGATACATCTAAATCTCTAAACATTTTTCCAGAAGTAACAACCCAGAGACAGAAACATTCTATAATTCTATACTAGCATGTTTGTTTGTGCCACCGCTGGTCTATATGTGCTGAGATGTTCTTATGTGAGGACATTGGCCCAATGTATGGATGGATGGATAGATAGATAAATCACGAATTTAACTGATTTTAGTGGGAAAGTTCAACTGTTCCAATTAAAATAATCCACTGTGGACATAGTAGCACAACTTGCCTTTGCCAGGGCTTTTCGGGATTAATTACACTGATGTTTACCTTTCAGCGGGGTAAGAAATTCCCTGATGGTTGCAGTGATTAATATGTTGGAAGCTTCAAATGTGGCTGAGTGTATGCCACAGCTCACCTCTCTAATGACAGGCTGTGAAGAGCAGTGAGTCTGCATACTAATTACTGCAGTTTGGGCTGGCCCTGCATAGAGTCAACCTAATTATTAATGTGTGTGTGAGTGTGTATTTCCATAGAGAGATGGACGGTTGGCAGTTTAAATGATAGGTAGTGTCATGGTTTTGCACTATTTTTCAGATGTTGCATCACATGAATCTAAATATTATATTTCACAGTGAAAATGTGGCACATAAACATCAAGTATACAAAATGCACAAAGCAACATTGTATTAAAACAGGAATCATAATGTTTGGGAAATGTTTCCTGGTCTGGAATGTTTCTCGTGCACAAAAGCTAATTGTTGCCACCTAGCATTACCATTAATCTCTGCTAAAATTTGATCCATTATAGACCTTATGTAGCCCCGCCCCTTTTCAGCGTTGCCCTCGTTGTCTTTTGACTTCCGATCTGTATTTCCACAGCGATCTTGCATTGGTATGAATGAACTGCTCGTAAAAAAAATCCCGTTCGACATTTGTTAAGACATCTGCTTTACAATGCTTATGATAAACATTACAATGCTCATGATAACTTTTGTTAACTCTACAATAAGTAAATCCATTTCACCAGCTAATTACTCCTCAACAGCGATGCCATAGAAATATACAGAACCGGAAGTTCAAAGAAAATATTCTAAAGATGACGGCGCCCACGTTTCTCTGGTGCATAAGGTCTATAAACTGTGGTCATTTAACTTCCATTGAAAACTAAGATCTTCCGATCACTTGAAAATTCCGGTCCAGTGTAAACGGCCCTTAGCTTTATGCAAATGAGTTGCAGATACCAATGGAATTTCTAATAGTGGAGGTCATGTGATCTGTTTTAACAGTTGAACACTTTAGAAAAGTTGATTTTTCTAATGAAGAGCCTAGGAAGTTGGTGCTCGCAACGCCAAGGTCATGGGTCCGATTCCCAAAAAAGCAAGAACGGATAAAAAAAGTAAATGCGCATCTTTGAATGCAATGTAAGTTGCTTTGTATAAAAGTCTCTGCTACATGTAAATGACACTAAGGCTAAGAGTTGCCTAAACTCATCAATGTAGATATTTTAAGACATTATTTGTTACAAAATACCTCCTTTCTCAATATACAATGATAAAAATTGTCCTTGTATAAATGAAAGCAAAATAAGACCAAGCACAGGTACGTTTTCATCAGTAATGTGCTACACTCATGGGATGGAAGTGGTGGAGAAAGCAATTTTTCATACATCTGCCACAAGTGTCAACACAGGAGGCAAAAAAGAAATCAGCTTGACATTTTTCTTCTGTCTCCTAAGCAACCTTCCTGAGCAGGCAGTCTTCAGAAGGTGAAAACCCCTGGGAACAGAACACGCTGCTTTCTCCTCCTCTGTGCCATATGCTTGGAATAGAACTGCTTCTGTTTTCCCTATTTGACTGCTACCTGCGTTTGTCTCCCCTGCTGTGCATGTGCATCTGAACAGCTTGATTTCTTATAAACCAAGCTGTTGGAATACTTGCATTTCATTTGCACAGGAATCTTGATCAAGCTAATCTTTCTTTTCGCTCTCTTTTATGCTTGACCATTTATAGTCAAACATGAAATGGCATTCGCTATCAATTTTACATTTTGTGATTTTAGTTTCCATTGGCTGCTGTTGTATGGATACAAAAAAAAAATGTGATTTCTCAAAATAGTCTATTTTATGTTCCACAAAAGAAAGAAAGTCATTCTGGTTGGTTTGGAATGACATGAGGGTGAGTAAATGATGACTTCATGACCACTAAAGTATGTTCTATATAGTATGAGTCTATGTAATATGAATGTAATCTGTATGTACTACATTGGCCATGTTGTCATTATCATGTGACCTACAGTACGCCACTGTCAGTTGCGTCACTTCACTATCATTCACAAATTTTCTCCCGTGGCCTCATGGGATGTAAAAAGTGTCTATCTTCTGCACACTTGCTACTCTTTTATGAGTACTGTGAATTCGGACATACTTTTTTGTTACATAATGTTTTTCACCTACTATGTAGTAGGGAAGTATATGATTTCTATGGAAGCTTGTTTCTGCAAGAAGTAGGAGTGACTTTTTATCTCACTTTTTTTTCTCACAATTCTGACTTTAAAATTGCGAGTTTACATTTCTCAGAATTGCGTGTCTCAATTGCATGTTATAAAGTCAGAATTGTGAGATATAAACTCGTAATTCTGAGAGAAAAAAGTGTATATCTCGCAATTCTGACTTTATAACACGCAAGTCCAACTTTTGACTGTATCTCGCAGTTCTAAGAACTGAAGTCAGAATTGCGAGACTCACAATTGCGAGATAAAAAGTCGCAATTATTTTTTAAAAAGTTTTTTTCTGTGGCGAAAACAAGCTTCCATAGATTTTAGATGCAGCCACTTTGGTCCTGCTTTGCCTTCCTGTGTTCCTAGTTAGTTTCCTTGATTGTTAATTGATAATTAGTCCCTCAAACTTATGGATGGTCATATGTTAGCATGCTCTTGGTTGTGACTTATCATGGTGATTTATTATGAATTCCATTTTAGCAGACTTATTTCCACAAATGGTTCAAGTGGACTGGGAAGAAAGCCTTGCCTTTGTGAACATCAGCGTAAATACATAGTGCATTAAGCTCTTTTATTTGAAAAGAGCAGGAAAAATCTATGATTTTAAAGTACTTCAATTTTCGTCTTGTTCCAGATATGTCGAGACACACTGCTATTTGAATTTTGGCATAAATGTTTAGTCAGAACTCTTTCGTGGATTTACAGTTACAGTCTGCTGCAATTTTCTTGGCAAACACACTATGACAACTTTAAATGTGCAGAGAGTATCTGATAACCATGTGACCGCTTACTGTGTACAGTCTTGTATTTCCTGTCATTAGTGGGATCCTGAGGGAAACTAGTGGAGATGTCGAGGAGACGTGTGAAGACTTTGGCAGAGGCTGTGTCACAGAAGGACTCTCATTAGAAGAGGGAACATCAACACCATGTACAGTAAGGTGCCACATGAGTTACTGATCCTACTGTAGCTAATCCACAACTTTTACGATTACGGTTCTCTTCTGAAAGTTTGACTGTTCAGTCTCATGTTCAAACTTTCATCTTGTTTACCACACAGCAATGATTGGGTAATACATCCACAGATTACAATTCTGTCAAGCTCCATAAAATCACCATAAAAGTCTCATCATGCAGATCATACCAGCGCTTTTCACAACCCACTGGTGATTCGCAGAGTAGGGATAAGTGAGCCGTGCAAAGTGTGAGAATGTTGATGCTTTCATGCCACATCAGAAAATTTTTAATTTCAGTTTTGCTGCAGGGCATTCACATCTTTGTGTATTTACATATTTCTGACATGATACACCAGTGTGTTGGGAAAAGTGTTTCCTGCATCACTTTACAGTTTTTTATTTGCATCTACACTCTAAAAAAATGGTGCTAAATAGCACTAAAAGTGGTTCATTGGCTTGTAATCATAGGGGAACCACTTATCTTTTCATATGGTGCTACGTTGAACCATAAGAGGTGCCATAGAGCATGTTAACCACACCAGAGAACCACTGAAGAACCGCTGAAGAACCAAACTGGGCTTAGTGGTGCTATATAGCACCAAGACCACCGCAAAGAACCCCTGAAGAACCTTTTTTTTAGAGTGTAGGCTTGTACTCAAAATCAGACTGTGACAAAAACGAACCACCATATTTTAAATTAACATGGCACACAAGACCATTCCACAATAATACCCACCATTACAGTTGATAAGTAAAGGAGAAATATGCAATCAGTCTATCATTAATGCAAAATGATACCATTCAAGGGTGATAAGGGGCCGTATACACAAAGAATTGTATCTTGCCACTAGGAGAACTCCTAAATCGCACTAAAATATTTTAGCTAGGAGTTTTATCTTAAGTTATTCACAAAGCCTTTCAGATCTACTCTTAGTAAGGAAAAATTACAACTCCTAAACAGTGAGTCTTTGTTGCTATGGATGACGTCAATTATCATGCACAAACTTCCTCACAATGATAGGCCACATAAAATAATAATAGTAATGTTACTAGAACGCACGGTCACCAAACAACTTGATGGCTAAAAATGACCTTTATGAACCATTTCAATCTGATTTCCGATCACATCACAGCACTGAAACAGCTCTCTTCAAAGTCACTAACGACATCCTCCTCTCTGCAGATGCTGGTCACCTCACCATTCTCATCCTCCTTGATCTAACTGCGGCTTTTGACACTATCAACCACACCATTCTTCTCTCCCACCTTGAATCTTCCCTCAGTATCACTGGCACTGCCCTCTCCTGGCTTCAATCATTTCTCGCTGACAACAATTCATCAACATAAACAACTGCACCTCCTCCACTGCTCCGCTGCCCCAAGGCATCCCCCAGGGTTTGGTGCTTGGTCCTCTCCTCTTCATAATATACCTGCTTCCCCTTAGCAATATCATTCGCCACCATGGTCTCAACCTTCACTGCTATCTCTATATCTCCACTAAATCTATTACCTCTGCCACCCACTCCACTATCACCACCTGCCTCAATGACATTAAATCCTGGATGAACACCAATTTCCTTCAATTCAACTGCAAAAAAACAGACATGATCATCATCGGTCACAAACCCATCACTAAAACCATTCACAGTTTCTCCCTCACTGTTGACAACTCCACCCTGTCTCCATCCCTTCACAGTCGCAACCTCGGAGTCATCTTTGACAATAACCTCTTTTTTGAACACCACATAAAACAACTCACCAGAACTGCCTTCTTTCACCTCAAAAACATTGCCCGACTCTGTCCATCACTCTCTTTCTCCGCTGCAAAAACCCTCATCCATGCCTTCATCACCTCCAGAATTGACTACTGCAATAGCATCCTGTACGGCATAACCTCCAAAACCTTAAATAAACTCCAATACATCAAGAACTCTCATCCGCACCCGTGACCACATCACCCCTGTCCTCAGGAAACTCCATTGGCTCCCGGTCCCACAACAAATTCAATTCATAATCCTCCTCCTCAAAGACAAAGCCCTCCATAACCAGTGGCCTGCAGTGTTCACATATCGCGTCTTTTGCGTGCTCAAGTTTGTTATTTTAAATGTAGGCGTGCGGTATGTGTTCTCGCTTTTTCAAAGCGCATTCGTAGGAATGCACCGTAGGTCACGTGACAAGAACCAACCGGAGCGCAACCGCCCTAGTGCTTTGGAAAACATGGCACGCCTTGCGTTTTAGGCGCTATATGGGAAAGGTGCCCAAAACCCAAATGAAAACCTCCACTTGCCTAATGATAAAAAAATGACACTTGCATTAACACTTGCTTGGTTAATTGACATCTTATTAGCCTAAATAGACTACTTAAGGAAATGTTGCTTCTATTGAAGTAATGTAATAGTTGAATGACGGTGGATTATGAACTTGCCAAAATGGAAAAGAAAGCCCAACTGGATGCAGGATGGGTTACTGCTGCTGATCCAGTTGGTGCTGAAAAATAAACACCACCAACATAATAAAAGGGAAATTCGACACTGGGATATGAAGCAAAACTAAGCGTGAGACATGGGAGAGGATTTGTTTGCAGATGAATGCAGCACTTGTGAACTTGTGAACGCTCCCACTTGTGTCGCGGACCCTGGACGACTGCGTGAGGCGGTGGTATGCTTTTTTGGAAATAGGCTCATTTTGCCACTCCCCCAGAGTTAAACAGTTTAGTTTTACCTTTTTCGAATCCATTCAGCCGATTTTCTGATATTTAGAAGAATATCAGAAACCAGGCAGTTTCTGGTCTCATTGACCTCATAGTATATTTTTCCTACTATGGAAGTCAATGAGACTGTCTGGTAACTGATATTCTTCTAAATATTAAAAAAAATCATCTGAATTGATTCAAAAACGGTAAAACTCAACTGTTAAACTCTGAGGGAGTGGTAAAATGAGCCTATTTCCAAAAAAAGTGGAATATCCCTTTAAGCTGCCCCAGACTTGGGTGTTAATTTCAGGGCTAAAATGCTTTGTGAATTACTCTTAGTGAAAAAATTTAGGAGTCATAAAGTTATTTTTAGGAGTTGCTCCAAAATTCGCCAGTTAGGAGCTCCTTTGAGCTTTAAAATTCTTTGTGAATACAGCCCCTGGTCAATATGTTTATTTTAAATACAATTTTAACTATTTAAAATGATTATACACTCATAATTAATAATGATAATTTGTTTTATTAAAATGTTTTTTTTATCATAATTATTAAAATAATCAAATTAATGTATTGGAAAAAAAATACCCCTAAATAATAATACTAATTATTCCACTAACAGCACAGCCAGTAAATGGGCATGACATTTCTGAGACCACGGGTGTCCTGATCAAACTGTCAGTTTTTATTCAGTGCAAAGATTTCCCAGATGAATGGTCAGTTATGTTGTGTTGCTATGGACAACAACATGGACCAATCAGAATCCAGTACCCCACAGGGATTTTCATCCACCAGTCTTCCTTTTATGCCCATTAGATTACATCAGTTTGATACACAGAGTAGACAGACTCTGACTCCATCTCAAGCATTAGAATTGTGTAATTGATCCTAAACACTGGATGTGATGTGGTAAGCCTCCTAACTATGCCATATGCGGCGCAGCTGTCCATTGAAGAGTGTAATTAATAAACACATTGGGCATTTGGCGGCACAGCCAGTAGGAAAGCTGGTGAGTAATGGATACTGAAACGAACTGAGAGCCAGTGTAGTCTCTCTCCATTGGCTGAAATCGAAACACAAAGCTTCTCTACTGTACTGTATGTCCTTTGTGTACTCCTACAGGCAGATGATTTCTGAGAGCCCACTGATCCCCGAGTGTTTCCTGCTCAATCTCGACACAATCTCACACCGCTATTGTGCTGTAAACAGGTCAGAAACCCAACATGCACAGCAAAGCACTGCATGGCAGAAGCATAATGCAAGAATGAACACAGACATAAACACAAATATGCAGACAGTGTGACGACTATTCTCAAACACACTGCTTTCAGTTGGCTGCTTCCATAAAGCTCCTTTTATAAATCCGCAGACAGAAACATAGACTTTCTTCCTCCTTATTTTTAGGTCAATTACCCCTGTAGGCAAGTAGGCTGTGAGCACTGATGTGCAGTGCAAGGCTGAGAGTGTCCGGCTCATTCAAACGCCTGTCCTGATCCTCCAGCAACACACAGTCTTCTCTGACTGATCTCTTCATATACAAGCACCCTCCCAGAGAACTTTTTAGTGCTATGTGTGTGTGAGTGTGCTTTGCTTACCTTTGGCTGTTATGGCAGGCTGTTCACCCAGCAGAAGTTTGAGCCTTTTAGCATGGATCTTGCCTTGGTAATGAGATTGCGCTACCACAGCTGAAGTAAAGGACATGTTACACAGCGTACAGCACTTGTTCTTGTCCACATCTCCCTCCTCACTGCCCTGCAACACAGCATAAACATTTATAATGGTCAGAAGGTGGAAAGAGGAAATCAAGAGCCAGAACATTTATTTTTCTCACAGCAGTTTTTTATTCTAACCTCGGGGGTCAAACCCCCCAGCAACGCTTGAGGGTAAATGTGCAGCAAATATAAAAGTGCAAAATGAAAGCAGGAGGGGAGAAAATGTCTCGGATACTTTGGGATTGCTTATGTGGTTCCTGGTGGGATGCAAATGGAGGTTATTTTACAGTAATAGGACCAGTTTGAGTGAACCATCACAGGCAGAATTTGAAGACCTCATCCAGTGCCTGTAGTAAGATATATTACACATTTTATACCAAATAGAGAAATATACCCAAAAAGTGAAGCTATTTCATGACCGAGTTCATTTTCTAAGCGGTACATTCATCAGCATATGTTTGGCCTAGAGATCCAATAGAATTCTCTTTTAGGGATGAATGATTTCAGGCCTATACCAAAAACCCAGCAACAACATTTGGTAGATACTAAACCTCTATACGATGTTCTCTACAAAAATAAATAAATAAATAAATAAACAAGGCATCACAACATAATAAAGTACAGTATGAAAAATGGATACTCATTTTGAGATTGATTGATGACACTAATATAAGACGAATAAATGGTTCTTGAGCACCAAATCAGCATACAATGATCACAGTAATGACTGTGATTAAATTTATATGATAAACTACTATTTAAAAGTTTGGGGTAAGTATGTTTTAAAATATTAATAATTATTACTATTATTAAGCATTTTATTTGCATTAAATTGTTTAAAATTCACAGTAAAGATATTCATAAACGTTATAAAAGATTTAGATTTCAAATTCATCAAAAATCCTGAAAAAAAGTATCACATGTCCCACACAAATATGAAGCAGCGAAAACATTATTAATAATTGAGCACCAGTAATAAACAGATTTGATTTCTGGAGAATAAGGTCACTGAAGACTGGGGTAATGGCTGCTGAAAATTCTGCTTTGCCATCACATGAATAAATTAAAATTTTAAATATATTCAAATTTTAATAATATATCACAGTATTACTGTTTCTACATATGTGTGATGAAATAAATGCAGCCTAAGCATTAGAGACTTCTTTCAAATGTGAAACAAAAATAAATTTTAATTATACACATTGATATTCTCAGATCATAACTGATACGCTACCAATATATTGTGCATCCCTAATCACTTTACAAATTAACTTATTAAACTTAATTATCCTTCCACCCCTGACGGATATACCAAACAACTAGTACCTTGGATAAACATACTGGAATGGCTCCAACATCCCAAGAATAGAATTAAGACACCAAATCTGATGTGATGCCTTTCTTTTTTTGTTTGTCATACAAACTCACAAGTCTTCTCTTCCTTTCCCTAAAATCTAGTAATTTTGTAAAGCTTCTGTGTACTTCTACTGTGAACTTCTTTGGCCTTGTTGGATGTTCCTTACATGCGTTGTAGCTGCTAACTGTAATTACACGGAGAGACTTTATATTGATGGTAATCAAAAACAATGGTTGCCCTACAGCTCACTTTCCAGCTCTATGAATAAAACAAGGAGCTTATTTACATACATTTTCCAGCAATTTTGTTCCATTGCCACAGAGCCTTTGGACTATAGGAGGGGTAAACTGGTGTGACACAAGTGTAGTGAAAACAGTCTTAGGTTGTGCCTGGAGGCATTCTTACACACACAAGCATGCAAACACACAAACTCACTCTGTCTGAGCAGGAAACACATCGTCCTAAATTGCAGAGATGAAGAGACTGCATTTAGAACTGTGTGCATGATAATCTGGGGTACTAGAAAAGAGAGTAAGACATGAAGTAGGCCAGAACTATTTGCATGCAGATAGTATACTGGACAAACATTACAAAACATACTACATCTGCAATGTTGGTGTTGTCCAAATTATATTCTTTGACTTAAAACGTATTAAAAACCACCATAAAAATAATTTAACCAAGAGGAACAACTTTCTTGGTTCCTATAGCACTTATACTTAAAAAAAGAGCCTTCAGGCTCACAGGCTAATCATCAAATAAAAAAAATTAAAAAAAAAACTTTGAAGCTATTTTTTTCCATTTTAATGTAGATGTAGCTACTAGCTACTGCATTTTGCCTCTGGATTCAGCATTGTTGACTTCATTGAATATACTGCTTTTGCACACTGTGTAGCAGGGAACTATGCACTTAGACTCGAGATTGGTCTGTAGAAAAGCATTGTCTTCTCTATGTGTAAGTATCATGGAAGCCAAGCACCCTCAGTGCTAATGGAGAGAGCTGAAAAGACAGCACACACAAAATCAGCACTTCTCCAAATGACCTCTGTTCTCCAGTATGTGCACTGAACATTCGGTTTATCCATTTATCCACATATACCTCAGCTTCTCTGAAAAACAGAATCTCCCACTCAAGTCCTCGTACAGTGCATTCAGTCTTTGTGTTATAGCGACATTCACTAATACAGCAAAATGAAATCATTAGCGAAATCAAAGCATAATGACTTTCCATTAAACGCAAATTTGATAAAGAATACTGGTGTTAATGACTGTCATCTGCAAAGGTGCTGGGAAGTCACCATGTTGCACTTTGCATTGGCTCAAAGTACTGTAGCTTAATTGTTAAATTACTGTGTATGATTGTTTTAGACATTCTGACTTATGCATAATGGTGCAAATTACCCTTGCATAGCAAATTTGCATTGGTAAAGAGCATTTTAATTGCTAAAACAGTTTTAGATATTGCAAAAATATTAATTTTGAAATTAAGCTAAAATTAAAGGTGCAGTAACTGATTTCTGAGAAACACTGTTGAACACAGTTGATATTTGAAATCAACCCAAACAAACACACCTTCCCTTCAATGCATGAATACACATTGCCGTGTGCGAAAAATAAAGCGAACATGCCGAATGAACGTCAAGAACAAAAAATTAACATGCAGTACAGAGTATACAAAAGCAAGAGCACACAATCTCCAGACAAACAATGACATTTAAAGCCAATGTTATTCATGTAGTGAGCAGAAACAACAACCTCTGCGTCTGTTTTTAGGCCTTCCCACTTTGGTCTCTCCAGCTCTAGAAAGCTTTTCTAATATTAATGCGGGTCCTAAAAGCTCTTGCCTGATCATAACCCTTTTTACCCAGTGATATTCCTCTGGCCTTTTCTCTTTTGTAATGTCTCTCAGCCATCTCTCTTTCAACAGTCCTTCTTCAAATCTTACTCTATCTCCTCCCTCATCATGAGTGGATACGCCCCCTGCTGCTGATAGACTACAAGCGTGTTGTGGTGTTTGGTCCGATCCACTTTCAACCGCGTTCTTACAATAATCACTTACTTCACCTTTAATATGTAATTAAAAAGTGCTAAAAATGAAGACTTTATGAAAGTGTCTTTTACTTAAGCACATTTATTTTTATTTTAAAAAAGGTTCATTTTAACAACTGGAAGCGTCGAGGCGCTATAACTAAACTATACTAACTAAACAAACAAAACATAAATAATTAGCAACGCTGCTAACACTAGTGCATCTAATCCTGTACATTTCATTGATAGCTACATGTGCATATGTAGGTAACGACCTGACTCACAACCTCTCTCGCCAGTCTACATGGAGTTGGACGGGAACCGAGATAACAATGTCGTAAGAGCAACAAACATTTAGCCGTGCACAAGCACATATCAAGAACACAAATCAAAAGTACAAACATGTTCCGGCACAAAGAGAACTGATCTAACTGCCAGATTGTAAAAGCAGCAAACCCCAGACACTGATCCGTCTCTCAGACTGGTATCTCCAACTAGAGAACGTCCTCACAGAGCATGCAGGCTCTCTCTCAATCCCAGAGTCTGTGTCGACTGTCGCCATTATAGTTACAGAGTCAAAGGCAAAAAAAAAATCACAAATATGTATGTGCATGATCGTATGTTGAACAGAAAAATAACATCCAGCAATGTTCTACAAGAAAACGCAACACAAAATCCCTGACTCAGCTGTATCCCTCCATATTCAATCTCCAATGTGATTTGTCAGATATGTGTGGCTCACTTATTCTAAAGCCATGTGCAAAGCTGAAGATAATTACACATCTGAATATATGTCTACACAGCAATTCACATCTGTCACTTAGAAAGACAGATTGCTCCCAGCAAAACGGATTTGTGTCTTTATCATTCATGCAATAAAATAATCTTCTTTTTTTATCTGAAAGCAGTAAATTAATTGTTTTCTGTCAACACAAGAAAAAAAGCTCTTCCACAGAGCTTTACTATAATAACAATAATACTGCAACTTGAGTATAAAAGGTTTGCTTCAGAACACAGTTTTAAACTTTCCCTTCTTTGAGCATTTTTAGTAGATTTGTACAATTCTGTAAATCTGTAATTTTGCCATTAGCAAAATGTCATTAGCATAAGTAAAAGTTAACTTTTTTAACACTACAAAATCTCAATGTTAAATATTTAAAGCTCCAGTCCATAACTTTTTATTGATCTGCTTGCCTTAGCTCGAAAATATTGGATTCATCCACGCTGTGCCGTGCCCGAGGTACAGTACAACTCACGTAAAGTTGATAATTCCACTAATGACTGCAATTGAAGATTTCAAACAGAGATGGCGACAAAGAGGAAAAAACTGCAGACTGCAGCTTTAAGGTATTATGTGTAATTTTTAAATGCCACTAGTCACCATTGTTCAGATAAAACTGGGCTGATTCATCAGCAGAGCACTCTGCAGAGGAAGCAACAAGCAAATGTTTTATGTATTGCTGTCGCTACATACAGTATTACAGTGGGAGAGGACAGGATATTTCATATTACACACACATCACTAACTTAAAAAAAAACACTGCATTTCAAAGACCTGCAACTATGACCTGGGTAGACAGAACACTCTCTATCATTATTTTCTACTCAAGATTAATGCTTGGTGAACGCTTGTTTTCTAATGCAGCCCATTTACACACAACAATTAAGCTTATTTGCATTCAACAATCATTAGCTTCAGCGATGCTTATCTTTTCCCATGAATAACCTTCGCCAACTCTTAGTTTAGAGCATTATTCCATTTTGGGTTTTAGCTATAGAGACAGCTGAGAGGAGAAAGAAAATAAAGGAGGGAGAGTAAAACGAGAATGAGAGAGGGACCAGTACATGACACATGAGCAAAAGTTTTGCGAACAAGTTTGCGAAAACAAAGTTTCTCCTTTTTCCCTCCCATCCCATAATTTTTCCTTCACCAAGACCCTTTAGGGGCTCTGTAACATTTAACTTCAACAACAAAATCAGTTTTATTTCTGTAAATGATAATCTGTATAATTATTTAGAAAGCAAAATGAAATTTCAATTCAATTCATTTTATTGAATTGACGAAACAAAGAATATGTTGCCAAAGCATAAAGCCTCTCATGCAACAAATCTGAATCCATTAATCCATATTAGGTTAATGTAGTATATTCCACAAAAAAGGAGCACAACTGATCCAATCTTCTCAATCTTTATTATTAATGTTTCTTCTGAACTGTTCCTCTAAATTTAAACATTTCTTATTGTACATGATTGGTTCTTTATGAGCTGTCCTGACAGTTGAAGTTCATTTTACAAACTTTGTCTTTTCATTATTTACAACATCTTTATGATGCTTCATTTTACAAACATTATTTTTCGTTTCCTTATAACACATCTTTGTGATACTTATATTTGCTCATGTCCTTTTTATTTTTTTATGCAACATATTTTTTTTTTGGAAGGCACATTTCCTTTTAAAACAATTATTGCTTTTGAAATGCAAACATTTGCAGTCTTCAAATGGCCCGCGAGTTTGAGACCACTGACATAAAGTCAATTCAAAGTGACAAATGACTGCCAATTGCCCAACTAAGCAGAGACAGAACTGTTAAGAGTCTGACAGGGTTCATCAGGGCTGTGATGGAATAATCAGGAAGCTGATAACCATCTGATTGGAACAGCAGAATAAGTCTGTGGGGGAAAATATGCTGAATTTGTAATAGCTGTCCAAATGCCAAGAAGAGAGAAGGAGATATGACATTGTACACAGAGGCAGTGAGTCCCCAAAGGAAAGGATTATGTATAGCCTATATACAAATATAACTTAAAAGATACAAACTATGTTTTGCATTATATTTGTATGCGACAAACAGTATATATATATAAAATGGACTGAATATAAATCTCCCTTAAATAATACATAACTAAGATTAAAAGGAACAACTGCACATACACAAAAATTAAACTGCCACATAAATAAAATCAAATTTAATCTGCACATATACATATATATAAATTTCAGGTATTAAAAAATCTAAAACTGCCACAATGGTAATGATGTATTGATAACAATGTAAAAAAAAAATGCATGACAAAATACATTGCATCATATCGTAAAAATAGATAGTGCCACCATAAGAGCAACAATACACCTCCAAACAAAATGCAAAAATGCTTTTCTCTTCGCACCTTTCTTTCAAAAGCTATATTCTATGCTATATTTCTCTGTGTTTTTTTTTTAGGTTTTAGATCTGATACCAAGGCCCGTGTGCCTCTAAGAAAAAAAAAATGTGAACAATGAAATACCTCAGTTCAGCAGTGTGTCTGAAGCTTGCAGGCTGGTGAAAGTGCTCTAGGGGCTTTGCAGAGATTGCTTTGGTATAAAAACCTTTTGAGGTTTAATTCTGTTTACACTATATATATATATATATGATTCTACAGTTGTGAAGCATGGTGTCAGAATCCTCAAAACCAATGCCACAAGAACAATGTGCTTTTAACTGGAACAGAAATATTCACAGTGATTACTCCTTTATATTTCTTAATGTTTACATGTTTCTTCCAGCAAGAATGGAAGAGTGTTCAATTGCAGACAAAACACAGACACACACAAAAAAAAAGGTCAGATATCCCATGACTCAGTTTGGTCTGCGTCTCCATGAGAACAGGATGCCATGCCAACCATGACAAGCACAGTGCTGTCAGTTCACATCACATCAGTCAGGTTCCACTATATAAAACTATCCCCGTATTTGAGACAATTATCTTGCAGGCCATAAATATATTTAGTTCTTACAAATGTATCCCTTAAGGTTTAGGTTCAAACTTGTGTCCTGTACAACAGCATCTCAGAACAGTTATACTATACCAAGATGCTAGAAAACTGATGGAGGGTCGCCAAGTACAAGTAGTGACGGTACTAACTTAAATATATATGTATTTTTTTTAGTAGTTCAATTGCAAGTAGCTAACTACTTTTTCCAGCAAGTAGCAGTGTAGCACAACCAAAAGCTACATTCCATTTTGCGTTTTGACGAAGTTGCAATGCATTGAAGCAGCGCATCATCGTCTTATTAGATCACAAACTAAATTTGCATTACTGTCATCTACTGTTATATCAAGCATCTTGCAGCATTACAGTTGACTGAGAAAAGCTTGTCTGATGATTGTTAAAGGAACAAGTAAAGTATGCAGGAATTTTCGCCACCAGTGGTTGCTAACCTCTTACAATAACAAAGGATTATAATGATGACGTATATTCCCCATTAAGCGCAAGTATTGATCTTGTCGTCAAGCTGATGGATCTTTTATGGATGAGTGAATACATTGATGTTTTTAACATGACTGTGGCATGAAGCAGGACGCGATTGCTAGACGTTTGGGGTATAACGGTACATGTATTCGTATTAAACAGTTTCAGTTCGAAGCTTCCGGTTCGGTACGCATACAAACCGAATGATTCCTTGGACCATTTTTCCTGCTGACAAAAATTTAAATGTTATTTTTAATACGATGACCAAAACATTATTTGTTCATCATTCAAAGTAGGAAAACTCAATACTTATTTTAAAAAAATTTCTTTTAAAAAATGGGAAATTTCTCTGGCATTTCTTTCTTCTGTATCGAAAAGTTTATGGTTTATCTGTGCACACCCCATTAAGTCATTTCTTGCAGAAAAAAAAAACATAAGTGGAACATAATACAAAATATTAAAATACACATTGTGATTATTGATGCAAGTGTAACCCTGATTGCCCATTTATTAAATTAGTTATGCTAAAACACAAACAGCATACGAATGAAGCGTAAACTCAAATGTAAATGTAAACAGGACACTAAAGTGCTATATCAATCTCATGCTGTCCGGACATTCCACACACAGTCACTGATCTGTCATTAACTGAGTGAAACAAAGACTAGAACAAAAGCTGTAGACCGAGGCTCGAGTTCCAGCTAACTTTCTACTTTCTCCTTTCTTTCTGGTCCTCCACACGCTCTCCGGTTGCCTCTCCCCTGGAAACTGGAGCCCCAGCAGGGGTTGGTTTAAATCACGGCTAATTAAATAGGAGTAAGTATCCAATGGGCTATTCGATCAGTGCAGAAGTTGTCCCAGGCTGCTAATTGTATATCCTCCACCACAGCCCCTGCATAGAGTTACAGCGCTAGAGACTTGGGGAGAGATTTTTAGAGTGTCCTTAGGGGACCATGTAGCTATTAGTAGCTGCTGCCGACAGCTGATTTGTGTTAAGCAGATGGATGTGGTCAGTGATCTCCTGTACGATCTGCTGCCGCTTTATTAGGCGTTGAGAGAGCAAAGGACAGCTTGTTAGATCTTGGCTGCTCAATGACTTTAAATGCAGGTGGATTTTGCTTCAAAACACCGGTCAAGGGCCAGTTTACTCTTACACAATCCTACGCTCTGAGAAAAGACAGGAGAAAAGTAAGAAAAAAAGATACCTAAAGAAAATGCAGGCAGTACTTTGAGTGTAGCACGGACTGCAAGAACAGTTGGATAGGTATATATAATTAAAATATAATTAAAATAAGTTAGTTAATTATTGACATTTCAACATTACACAACATTTAAACTGAAAAGTTGTTGCGTTTTTTTTGTTGTTGTTGTTTGTTTGTTTGTTTTTT
Organism: Cyprinella lutrensis; assembly: GCA_027497675.1. Lineage (NCBI taxonomy): Eukaryota > Metazoa > Chordata > Actinopteri > Cypriniformes > Leuciscidae > Cyprinella > Cyprinella lutrensis. The sequence continues at coordinate 4,677,723 of JAOTRC010000013.1, forward strand.
TAAGAGTGGCTTGGGGTGATTGATGAGATCAAGAAAAAAGTGATTGATGAGATCAGGAAAATCATTAGATTTTTTTTCCCAAACAAGTAAAACTGCTGGCACAAACTTTCAGGTGTTTTTGGTTTTTTTTTCTTTTTTATGCAATCTCAAAAAATTACAACAATATCTGAGAGCAGCATACACACAACAGTAGCCTTGTAAAGTTCATTGATCTATAAATATCAGAAAGGGCAATGTAATGGAAAAATAATTGCTTTCAGTTCAACTCTACTCCCTCAGTCACTGTGAAAAGTGCTGATTTTGACTGAACGCCTTCTGACTCCTGCGTTTTCACGGTTTTAGCTTAATGACAGCGAAAAGGTAATCACAAAAAAATCCACATCTTGCAATTTTTTTATATTGATTTTCAGAAGTGCATTAACTGATAGGTGATAAGAGAGCTTAAGAGGATTAACTCAACATTTAAGTGGGAAAATTTTGAAAGTTTAGGGTAAATTAATTAACTCAATCTAAGACTTAATTTAACTGTTCACTCCCCTCATAAATAAATATATATTGTAAAAGTATCATAAAAGTGGTTTATATTCACGCGATGCATTCCAAGTCCTTTGGAGTACCATAATATGATTGTTTGAAAACAACCCTGAAGGGTTTTCATAACTTGCTCATTTGGAGCGATTGTTTTGTAGCCTGGCGGATTTTCTTTCTTAGCTCGGTTTCGTTTGGGCATATATAAATAAACCAATCATGCTCGGATTCACACCAAAATATTATGTTTAAGATCAGCTGAAGTAGGTTGCCTTTCCCTGATTAAAAACAACCTCTGGAGCGCAATCCAACCCAATGAACCAAAAAAACAAGCTATATCATAATTTATAATGTAAAACGCATTACGTAAAAAGCAGCAATGAATAATTCTGTGGGTGAGCACATTAATTTTCGCAGTTCAAAACCAAAGAGTACCTCTTCATCTTAAAATGTAATCTACAGGTCTGAAAACACCCTAACCTGGTCTCATAAATATAGTCTTTATTTTTTCTTTTCTTTGTTGAGAAAAAAATCCTAGGTTTTGACCTATGATTTGTATTCATTGACAAAACATTTCCGTATTTCTACTTCATTAACATCGGCTTCAGTGATTAATGGCTCATTAAAATTTGCTGTCCAACCAGCACAAGTCTAGTTTGTCTGCAGCCTATTGACACACAACATTGAGATCGATGACAAATTAAATGTCTGTTCGTTGTTACTATCGATCTGATACAAACTAAGCGTTGAAGTTCAGTCGAAAAAGCAGCACATGGTCTTTTGAAATCTGGCCAATGAAGGTGGATGTTCCCTACGCAATAATTGTATACTAATCACCTTCATTACTGCTGCGAGTAAGCGCAGTTCTCTGCTTGTGTCCTCACCTCAATACCTTGTCTAATGACGTATTCAATTACTGTGACCATATTGAATATCAATGAAACATACAGTATGCAGCGTTCATTTAATTCTAAGTGCATCCCATAGCCGATGGCCAAGATTTTGCAATCTCTGACTCTCACATAAACATTTAGATGTGCATTTGGCCTCCTGTGGTGAAAGCGTTGTTGGTCTGTTTGGAGGCAGTCTAAATAACATAACATCTGCAAAAACCACAGGCATTATATACATTCTCTGCACATCAGAGAGTGCAAAAAGGCTGATCCCAGCATCATTCACACAACCTTATGCTTGTGAACCCCACGTGTTGTGTGAATAGAACTATACCAATGCAATAAACCAGACGCTTGCTTTATCCTACTGAGAGAAGAACTGCAGACTGACTATAATCCCAGCAAGACGCTGAAGTTGAGAGTTTAGTTAGACTTGAATTGAACTTTCTTGTTTATTTGTTTCTTGAATTTAACTTGCCTTTGTTCAAAATCTACAAACACAAGCTTAAAAAGAGCAACACCTTTTAACTCAGTAACTGACTCTCTAAAATAAAATCTAAAATCCTCAATGTGAGAAACTTACAGCACCTAACTGTTAACTTACAGGTTTGTGACAGTGGGACTCCTGATGCTGCATATGACAGTCTGATAAAGATCATTCAAGATCCCATCAAGGACACGATCCCTGAAAAGACTGTCAAGTGCAGCACTAACCTCCGGAACCCTTGGATTAAAAAGGGAATTTTGAGGTCAATTAAATATAAAGGTAGGTTTTATAAATCCTATAAAAATAAATTAACGCAGATCATAAGAAAAAGCAAAAGAAGTCATTGCACAAAACTGTTAAAAGTTTCGCAGGGGGACTGCAGGAGGTCATGGAATGTGTTCAATGAAGTTCTCAAACATAAATCGACTGCTCTATCTGACATTGGTGATGCCAAAGCTGATCTTGCACAGAGTTTTAATAATCATTTCGCCTCAATAGGTGTAAATCTGTCTAAAATGATAAGCCAACCCCTGGGTGTCACCTTCAAGCATTTTCTTTCTGGTAGCTATGTTCATTCATTTTTCATGATACCAACAGACAGTACTGAACTCGAAGATAATGTTGGACTTAAGGAGCTCATTTTCCGCTCGTGTAGATGGAATAAGTAGTCATTGTAGAGGCACTGGCTCATTGCATTAATCTTTCTTTATTTGCTGGCACTGTACCTAAAATGAAAAAACAAATTGCTAAGATAATCCAAATTTTTAAATCGGGCGACAGAAATGATATATATCAATCCATATCAATCCTACCCACTTTCTATAAAGGTATTGGAGAAAGTGGTATACAATAGACTCAGTGGTTCTCTTGATAAATTGAATATTGTTGTTCCTTCTCTATATGGCTTTAGGAAAAAAGAGCACAACCTGTATGGCAATACTCGACTAATTAGAACAAGTTAATGACTTTTTAATTTTGTTTTAATTTTAGTATTGAAGAAGAAAATGGTGAATGGGAAATGGTGTTGGTATTTTCTTGGACCTAATGTATCAAAAGCCATTGACTTTGATATCTTATTGCACAAATTGCATTGTACAGTGGTGCAACGATGCATTCTTGCAAATAAATGTGATACAAACTAAAAGACATGCTTATTGACTTTAGGCGTAATCAAATTGATCGGAAGAGAACAACAATCAAAAGAGCAGGAGGTTGATGTTGTGGAATCATATATCTGGGGTGTGTGATTGACAAGTTGAATTTTATAGTTAATGTGGAGATGATTTGCAAAAGGGGCCAGCAACATCTGTACTGTCTACGGAGACTGTCCAAATTTAAAGTTGATAGGTCCTTGACGATTTTATTCCATAAATCTTATATTGAGTAGGTTTTAACATTTAGTATGTTGTGCTGGTATGGAAGTCTTGGTGTGAAGACAAGGACTGCTTTGATGAAAATAGTAAATACTAGCAGTAAGATCTTAGGAATTCAGCAAATGTTCAGCAAATGTCCTGCCGATTGACCTGTACAATCGGCAGGAAGTTAGGAAAGTGTGATCCATTTTAATGGTTACTTCACATCCTCTCTATTCTGAGTTTCAGTTTTTACCCTCAGGATCTCACCAGAGATTTCTTACTGAGATTTCAGACTGATTTTTTTTTTCAGACTGAGACTTCAGACTTATTTTCTCGACTGAGATTTTAGAAGTATCAGGTATAAACATTCATTTATTCCAACCTCGATTTCTCTGTTAAATTTGGGTATACAGGGAGTGGGTGGAAGGAAGTTGTTTGGGTTTTGTTTGTGTATATGCTTATTTTAGTGTTAATTTGTGAAGGTACCTTTTAACTTGTACTGAAATTATTAATGTATTGTAAATTGTCCTTTTGTATGCTGTCTTGCTGTGAAATTAATTGGCCTTCGGGGACATATACAAATAAAGTAAAGCATCACTACGGGATCACAGGTCTAGCACTTGAATGGTTCAGAAGTTATCTTTATGAGAGGGAACAGTACTGTAAACTCTACTTTGGGGTCCTCCAGGGCTCAATTTTGGGGCCGCTCTTATTTATTCTATAAATAAATTATTTTGTAAATTCCTCTAAAATATTGCATAAAATATATTTTTTTTTTAAATGTCTGGGGTTCATGAAGCACGTTACTGTGAAAAAAATGTTAGCTGTGGAGAGCAATGGCTAGAAAGCTCATTAAAAGAAAATGTTCACCACCCTGATCTTTTCAAAGAATGGTTCAGGGCAAGAGATCTGACTACAGCTACAGTATAGTGTGAACACATGCTGGGATAAAAAAAAGAAAAAAAGTGCAGTCATTTGCAAACACATAAATAGAGGCGTCATTTAAAATACTCACATCATCTGTTCTGAGCTTCTTAGCTGGACATCCCCCATCTACTGGATGCAACATGTAATATAGACGCACTTTGTTCGCATGTTTTCGGCTCTGAAAGAGAAGAGGGTTGTACATTAATTTTGTATAAAATCACTATGTTCTGCTATCACAGAATTGTAAGAGAATAAGATGGCTGTATTGAAATATCTTCCTGATCTGAGCCTTTATTAGCCTTAAAAAATGTAATTTTTCATGGTTCATCTATCTGAGTTTCCCATCCTTGGACAGACCGTTTTTGAATTGTGAACAAAAAGTAAGTAGTAAAAAAAAAAAAACCCATAGAAGAGAGCACTGGAGCAGACTGAGTGAAGCGATTGGCAGTGCCCATCAAATGCACAGGCCAATAAATAATTACTGTGGTTGGCGTTAAGTGAGTGTGGAGCCACAAATCACAAACCCATCAATTACTTGAATTAGACAGCTCAGCTTTCAGAGAGTGGGCCAAATCAATTCACTGCTCAGTTTACCTGAAAATTATGTTGTTTGACAAGAGGGTAATTGAACTTCATCCTCAACACAAAGGCAAGAGGCAAAGTGTGCAAATGAAGGACATGTGGCACTGATAAATTTGCATTGAAAGCCACTCATTTCCTCTTAAAGAAGTAAAAGATTTCCTTGTCTGTTTTTCTTAGACCTATAAAAAAACACACATGGACCTGAAGAAGCAGATCTGACGAATCTGTGGTTAAAAAAATATGATATGTCACCTTGTGTTGGAAGATTCCCTGAGAGAATCTTATTGGTCCAGTCCTCCTATTTCTCCCCTCAAGAGAGTAAATGTGAAAAAAAAGACATGGAGAGATCGAAAGAGACAGATGGAACTGAGAATTATTGAGAATGATGCAGCACCTGGAGAGTGTGCAAATGCAGACATAAATATTTCTCTTCAACCTCTTCGACAACAATTCTATCTATAATTTCCTTTCAGTTTCTCAAAACACCAGCAAACACTAAATATACAAATTTGATGGGAGGAATAAATAATATTTACTTGTTTTGCATTCGCTCACACAATATTTCTTCCCATCTAATTTTTGGGAAGAAGAATAAGACAAAAAAGAAGAAAAAGTAGTAGTAATAGTTTGAGATTAACCGCTTTACAGCCACACTCCCCAGCAGCAAATAGTGGGGTTGCATTTGAAGAAATTACACTTGTGGACTAATCTGACCCAAAGTATACTGTTAAGTTTTTTTTTATATTTTTATTCTAGTCCTTATGGGAGTCTTGGGTAAGATTATTACATGATGGAGGTAGACTAAACTAGTGTCTCGAAGAGTGAAGTAAACTCAGATTGGGGTTGAACTGTCACAGCAATAGATTTAGAGAGCCACAATTTAGCTCTAAGCACAAAAAGCACATGATGTTCCAAACCCCACTGTCATTTGGCCAGAGGAAAACATCAAGATCTACTCATGGGTGAGCACAGGGGTAAAATAAATGGCAAATAGAGAAAGCTTTCAAGACTCATTACTGTAAAAGGACCCACACTCCACTGGTAAAGAACTGTTGGCTGAGACGTGTCTCCTTCAGGGTTTGCTTTACATTTTCATATAAAAAGTGAGTTAAAGAGAAGATGACCTAATCAATACTAAGTTCCATGCACCGCATCCAAGTTTATTCACTTGAATCGGACTCAGTTTTATCTAAAACATCATATGTTTCTTACCTCAAACATGACGATGCTGCAGTTTCTAATATAATATTAGAAGAATAATTAGGAGAATATTCTCATTTTCTAAGGGGGCTTTTTGAAATGGATTCATCAAGGGAAAAGCAGAAGCACCTTTAAAAATAACAATAGTCTGGATGTCATAAGGACGCAACGCACAAATTAAAGCCAAAGACTGTTTAGTGGCACATAGACACTTCCATGCGGAGACACATTTTAGAAGGACACCGATGCCAAACAAGCTCTGAGTTAAATTTTGTGTTGTAGATTTTTCAAGCTGACAATGCAAGAAAAATGGTCCATAAGGAAAAGACTAATTTATTTAACACATTACATCCTTCTCATAATGACAACTGTTCTTGAGCTGGGTTTTGTCAATACTGATTTACTTCATGGCTAACTAGCTTGTTAGAGTTCTGACTCCTAAGGAAGACAGAATTATTCACATTTCTATAGACCATTTCACAAGATGTAAACAACACTGGTCCAGAAGCACTTCCTGTTTCAGTTTTTTAACAC
>JAOTRC010000013.1:4717786-4729346 GCA_027497675.1 Cyprinella lutrensis
CAGCTGCTTCTCCTCATTCGATTTGCTGGTGTGTTTACATTTGCGAAGCCTTCAACATGGCCGCCACGTCCCAGAATCCAACGCGGCGCCCAAGCCCTATTTAAACAAGTTAACCCTTTTATCTCGCGACAACTCACGAACACTCGCGATGATTGTCAAACGGGGGTATTTTTTACAAATGGCACCAATTCGAATCGCGTGTACTGTTTTTGGATGTTTACATCATGGGAACTTTAAATTTTGTTAAACAAGGAGATCCATTCTCACTAGTACAAGGTAAGCAACAAAGATTACACACGATGTTTTTAAAGTTTGTTCTTATGGACTTTTATTGTAATCTTCAATGTTCCGCGTGCCTGACAACTGTGAGGGGGGTGAATGTTTTTCTTACTCGTTAGTTTAGATCGTATTTAGATATAAAATGTATGACAAATAATGGCGGTTAACTTTGATTGACAGCTAATCACGGGCTGCGTCGAGTGAATTTGACGTCTCGGCCATGATCTGACACAACACATCATACCTCCTTAGTATCCTTTCTGAAACTTTTGTATTGTTTTTCAAGATTTTCCACTATGGCGCCGCCCACCAGAGTCTATGGATGACGTCACGGACGCGTTGTCAATATTTTTTTACAGTCTATGGATTATACATTATTATATTCTACAATGTAAATAATAAATAGAAATGTTCAAGAATACCTAAAGTTGAATTTATAAGCTTGAACCAAAAGATCAAGTTTGTTGGTTAAATGTATTCAACAACAGATTTAGTATTTAATTTTATTCATACATGTACAATATCACTTCATACACAACACATTTGGAAAGCATATTTATAGCATTTGCTGTATAGAATACCACTGATAAGGGTGAAGCCTACATGATAATCTCATGTATGTTGATCTATGACACACAATTGTTAAAAAAAAGTAAATTACTGATATATACAGTCGTTGAAAACCAACATATAAGGTATACTGAAGCTGATGGATTAAGAAATGCAACAACACCACACAGCATATTCAGCAAGTATCCATGTAATAAATATTTGTACAGTAATTCACAAAATGCACTTAACATGATACTGCCAAGTGAACAAAGACTGTTACTTTCTGACACTGGTCCTAAATCTGTCAGCAGTATGCACCGGTCACGTTTAACAAAATCTGACCTAATTTTGCTCAATTACAACTGAGCATCTGTGCATACACACAACAGTAACTTTTTAACGTTGTTCCACATAATGGCCCCCTAAACCATCCACAATAACTAACCCAAGTTTAAAGACATAAAAGAGGTTGAAGGTACTCCAAGCTTGCATGTTGGTGTAAAAATAAATGTTTAAATACCTTAATGAGTAATATCTACTTTAATAACCTCTGACCAGTAGTCATTTGAGTCATTTTAGTAGGCTATTTATACTAGGATTTAACCATGTAAGCATTTGTATACCTTTTGAATTTGATGATGGCTGCAGTGCAAGTATTTTAAACTGCATGCCATTCAGTGTTAAAAACCATGGTGGGTTGGACCTCGGTTAAAAAAAAGCACCTATAGAATTTCACCAAAAGTGATATCTATCTTAAAAGCTTCCACCTCAACTCTACAACTCAGCTAGGGAAACCTCTTAAATACATGCATTATTCATTAATACATAATACACCATTCATGTGCCCATGTAAAGTGACTATATTTGATTTCTTCTTCTGATCCACACTTGTCCAATTATCACCAGTTTAAGCTGCTGATCCCAAACTAAAACCGACCGATTGCTGTAGCTCTACCAACTACGTTAAAGTGTTACGTGCCACTACATGGAAATTGTAATATAATTCACCATAACCTAAAACAGCACTACACTACTGTGCAAGCACTACTAATTACAGATAACTGTAGAAGAAGCTACAGAAGCTACACTACTCAACGCAATGTTTTTACATGTCATACTGCACAATATCCTGCACAACAGCATGAATCAAGAGCTTTAAATGGGTCTAAGTCGACAGCCGGAAAAAAAAAATGTAAACATACAGTAGAAATAGCAGACTGGCCTGGCCATCTTTACAAAAATATAGTGATTTCTTTGTGAACAGTTCTCTGGGTGAGGGGTTCTTTTAGTTTGTGAGGAAGGAGAGTGTTTAGATACAGGGCTGCAGTGCAGGACAGATCTGAAACCCACTTGTCTTAGGGTTGGAGGACAGGACGAGACTGCTTGACCAGGTGAGATTTTTTCCATTTCTCATGCTGGTATCCACAAGACTGCAGGATTTATTGAATGTTGAGATTGTGGAAATGATCAAATATGGCGCCGAGTGCCCAGCTTGTCTCCACGTTATTCACCTTTTTGGTAAGCTGTGAAGTAAAAGGAGATCATTAATCTATGACTAAAATTGTGCTGCCAAGGAAAGTTAATTTAGGCTCTTGGCACTTTAATTAAGCAAAAAACAAAAATGTACAAAAAACAGGTTTGAGATACATAGTGTATTTCCTGTAAATTTGTTTTAAGGTTCACTGGAGTTTCCAATTTTTAAATTGTTTTAATATTTCAGCCTCACCTGCAGAACAGTGCTATCCTTGAAGCCGAATCCCTCTTTCAGTAGGCATGTGATGTAGGTCATGTCCATGCACAAAAAGGGGCTGATTGGGCGGTATTTAGTCATCTTGTTGCACACTTGATTAAGAAAAAGAAAAGAATTATAATTAGCTGTGCTTGCTATGGGAAGCTGCAATGATTGCTCATACAGTTAAGGATTTTAAGAAAAAAACACTTAAGCCTTAGTATTAAACCTTGACACATTTCCCATCCCTCATGGTTTGTGTGATTTATTCCTCAAATTGGGTGGCTTGTTGGGTAAAAAGTATTTCCCAGTACCCACTTTGAAAACCTTTGCAACCACATGGCAATGGGTTTTGCAATGTGAACATTTTGTAACTATGAGTGTAGAATTGGGCAATGGAAATGCATAAAGACAGGATTAAAAGACTCCCACATGAGATAAGCATAGTTTATAAATTATCTAGTGAAGACAGACTGTTGATTGTCAGGCTACAGTGTGTCAGAGTCTAGGGAAAATTACGTAAGACATTGAGGCACCAACACTGTGTTTGCTACAACCGTCTAGCACATCTTTGTGAAACGGGTCTTCCCAATGTTTTGTTTTTCCTCCAGCTGATGAGGTGACTTGTGAAAGTTTGGGAAGTGGGGAAGAATAGGAGAAAAGTACAAAAGTATAATTTCATACACGTGTGCTGATCGCGCTCCAAACCATGAGGCAGGCCAAGCAATACCAAGTGTTCCCACACAGAGTGAGACATTAAGTCCTGCCTGCCTCCAGTTAGATATTGGGCATTAGGTGTTGTCTCACGGTCAGGGAGGAGGGAGTTCCCACAGGGCTGCTGCCATTGGGATAACCAACGTGCCAAATGTGGTTCATCGGGACCATGCGACAGTGTCAGTGTACAAATAAACGCCTTACATAAGGCGCCAACTCATTCCCCCTAGTGATAAATCTTCTCTGTGGACATTTACTGTATGACACAATCTACCACGTGAGCCATATTCGATGAATCCGTTTCAGGTCTCAAACTGACGTATGCGTCACATTCTGTACAAGAACTCAACATTATCTACGCAAAGGGCATGGAAAAGCTGAGATAGCGGGTTGGAGAGTTACAAAAGTAGGCAGAAGTATTTGTGTGGGAGAGGCATAACCTATGTTTATGTGGTGGCAGAGCTATCATTTTGTGAAGCCAGTGTGATTGTCGAGAACCTCAAATGCAAATAAGCACCAAGGGTTTATGTTTGTGCAATGTGTGCGGCAGGACTTTGACCCGAGTGTTCATTGGAGATTGGGAGAATGTCCAAGGTCTTACCTTCTTTGGCTTTTTTTTTGAAATCCCTGACTTCCACAGTGCCACCACGAGATCCATCTAAAGAATTGAGACAATACATGTTTGTTCAGCATCATTTTATAAAGATGATGCATGTGTAGACATTCTGTAGCATTGACCCTTATCCCTAATGTAATCCTTCTCACCAATGAGACCGGAATCCACGGCTCTGTCATAGTAATGTGAAAAGGCATAGAAGATGCTGCTTCCCTTGACCTCAAAGGGCTGGTGCACAATTCCTTTCACCACTCGCGTCACCTCTTGGTAGCACAACTTGTACCCTGCATAACCTGGAAATAAAGGACCAAATGTAGGCTATTTATACTCCTGTTATTGAGATCTTGTAAATTGCAGTTGGAGTTTTACCTCACTGCCCTTTATCGTAGACCTAACTTTTTCCTGTCTTCAGGGAAAGATTTCCTCCCAGGAAGCTCCAAATAGGCAGCTTTCGCATGACCTTGAGCTAACTGGTTGGTCATTTCTACTAGTTGGAATTGGAAACCACATGGACTGCTTAACAAGGCCAATCATAACTGATAAATCTGCACTCCAACATTGGGGCAGGCAGGCTAAATGTCAAGCCCGTAACTGAACTAGTTTATTTTTCATATTCCTATGAGGGTGTTGAATCAAGAGTGTTGAATGAACAGACTATTTTCTCTTTGCTTAAATACAATGTTCATTTTTCTATTTCTGTGGAGACAGAAATGAGCCCAGAGAAGTTAACTAAGGTAAAATCAAATTGATTCCATTTTTGACTGCAAATGGACCAATGCATGTGTGATGACAGTTTTTGTGTAACAGGATATAAAATAAAATTAAGGACTAGATATGTATTGTAAGACTAACTTTAAGATTCTAACTTTATTATATTATTAATCTGAGGTCACTCACCATCTGGGTTTCCACTGACTTTGTAGGTGTGTTCACCAAAGCTCCATTCTTCTCTGAATTTTTTTGGCAAACAAGAACTTCTGAAAACTTTCCAGTCAAGTCCTGAAGGTTGAACATTGTGAGAAAATATAATAATCATCAATTATAAAACAATGTAAACAAAAAAAAAACATTAATATTTACCATCAGCTCCAAGAGCACCAAGAGTTGCCAGTCTACCAGCAATTAATCCATTTCCAAGGTAACTGCAAATGGTAAAAGAGTAAAAATGATGATGGCAAATTGTTGCACGTTGTTGATCTTTGTCTAAAAAGGGACAAAATAACTATGTGAGTATACCTATGAGTATACAGCGAATAAGTGGTGTTGAACATATTGATTCTGGCAATGTAGTCTGGAGGAGCAGACAGCACAGTTTTCTGTGAAAGAGAATAGTGTCAATGTAAGAGTGTAATACTGAAACAAACTAGCCGTAGCCAGAATGCCAACTTTTGTCTAATCGTTATACCTTGAATCTAGGAAGGAACGTAATCTGAGTTGAACCTCCACCCAAATCCAGGATCCCAACAGTTTTCCTTGTTTTAGCATACAAATGACCTGCAATACAAAGGTACAATAAACGTGTGTAAATTAACTTTAATATCAGTCATCCAAATCCTTGAAAAAGATATTTTTAGCAACACTTTACCTGTGAGGAAGTTTACTGTAACCCATGCCAAGACTCCTGTAAAACAGAGAATCCATGCAAGTTTTAACTCTAAATAACATGGTAAACACCAGTCACCACCCAGACATTATTTAACATTTGAAACAGTTTGATATCTCACACCTGCAAGTGTTTTTTTATATATACATATTCAGTACTGCATGTTTATTATGAATGTTTTTATCACTGATGACTTCATAGAAAGTATAGATCTTATGTTGGGACCATCAAAGACCAGCCCAGGTAATTAAACATGTCTGAGATGTGAAATTAGTCACACCTCATAAAACCACCGGACAAGTAAGCGAATGTCTGGGTTTGCGTGAAACGAATGTCAACTTAAATTAAAAAATGTGGAGGATTATTTTATATAGAGCGTGGGAGGCTTCCAGACAAGGTTTAATCCAGACAGCTATATTAAATACTCAGGTCGCTATCACAATAACAGACAAAGGACAACTGGGGTAAAAGGGATGTTTCAAAGTCTGTGCATTGCATCATGGGTTTATGGATATGTTAAAGAGAGAAAAGTTATACTACCTTCATTGGTGCCATTCATTATGGTGACACTGTTGTTTGGCACAAAGAAAGGAGAGTCATCAAAAATTTCTTTGACCTATGAACACAAACCAAAATTTACATGTATTAACCATAGTGTACAATTTCAACTATTCAGAGTGTAATGAAATCTAAAAGCTCATGACTCATGTGTTCCTCTGTAGACTACACCATAAAAAAATGATGAAACCATTTGGTTGTTACAACATAAATATTCAATACGGCTCTTTTTATCTGGAGTCAACGGGAAGTGCACTGAATCAATCTTGGGCAAAATTGTCTGAAACTGGGCAAGCTAGAAACCACAAGTGCGGCTGGTGTGGTGGCATTGAATACGATAATTCAAAAGGCATTTGGGTTCCTTTAACTCCAGACAGCCTCAGAACAGCTGCTTTTGCACAGTATTGGTTTCTCTTCTCTCTTACGTTTCCTGTCTTTCTTTCTCTGTCTCGCACACAACGTGGTTTGCATCCCTTTGGGATGGTTGGTTTCTTTTCCAAAATGTCTGAGAAAGAGAGGAAGCCTTACCTCATCCAACAGGGCTTTGGCTTTTTCTTGAGGCAGCAGGCGCAAGCCGGCAGTGGCTTTCAGAACCACGGGTGTCTGTATCCATTCCTCTTTGGGAATCGTCTTCTTAGCCACCTTCAGCAATTGTCTAAGGGTTTCTCCAGCCTAGCAAATGGAAAATATGTACATATTATTGCAAATACTCCACAATTCATCAAAGAGATCTCAAAGGAACCATCCTAGCCCTGTCCTGTAACAATAGTATGATCTATAAACAGCTGAACTGGCATCTTGTTTGTCTACCAGCAACAAGGTCTTTCAAAGGAGAGCCAATTTATTGACCATTTCAATGTCCTTGGATCATGGCTACATAGTTAAGCATGGGGAGAAAACCCCATCAGTAGATTTCTGGCATAACGCTATTTTTTTTATTAGAGGATCTGCAAAAACATAAATTACTGTGTGCTGAGTGTATATCTTTCTCCATCTGCACTGGGCAGGCGATACTAGAAAAAGTCAAAGACATAAGAATGTAATCGAAATAACATTCCCTGATGTTATCAGAAAGTTAGTGGCTTACCTCTTCAGGCTTATCTGCATATGCTGATAATCCAGGCTTCACGGCATGGTACATCTCATTGTCAAGCACTGGAAGCATCGCTGTGGGACACAGACACAGACAGAAATGTCAGAGAGGACAATTGAAGACGTATGCTATTAGAAAGTGCACATTAGCGATGGACTGTGGGCAACTTGACTCCATCTCTTAAAAGGTTATTGTGCATGAGCAGAGACATTTGGTTATTGTATGTTTACCACAAATGGCGACCACCAAGATTTTTCCAGACAGGCAAATTAAGAGTTTCTCAAGGCTCAGAGTTTACCTCATCAGGAATGATGCCATGTCTCCATTTGATGGGCATTTTGGGGAACCAATTACTGCATTATCAGCTCAAACCCATAATCTTTAACATATTGCTCAGGGTTGTAATTTATTAAATGAAACTGCAGCTGCATATTACCCATCGTTCTCCATCCCTCTTTCCTCTTCCCACCCCTGTGTTTCTATTTGCCTTCACACCATGCAGTGAATGAACCACGGCAAACACAGACACAGTAAGCAGACGTGCTATGAGCCACAGGCTCCTGACAGGGATGCAGTAAGAAAGAAATCGAGAGAGAGAGAGAGAGAGAGAGAAATGAAGAGGGAAGCCGTTCACAGAGTGTGCAAGGCGGGACTCTTCAAGATCATTCTGAGTTCATGGTCTAAGCTACTCCGAAGCATGGATGTGAGTCAGGACAATCAGAGCAACACATCTGGAGAGGAAAGTATTGAAATTCTCGCTACAAGAGGAGCAATTAAGTAACCTGGGGATCTGATGAGCTCATTTAGTGCGTTAAAAGGCCATATGGAGAAAGGACATGGAGAGACTTACCTGGGTCTTTTTGAATGAACCTGTAAATGTGGATACGGGTGCCGGTGCTGCCAGCATCAAACATGATCCCATAAAAGGTGCGGCTGAAGTTGACCGGACGAGGGGCCACTGCTTCCGTCACCACAGGTACCTCTGGAGGAAGCTGATTGTCCATGTTGTTATGGTAATTGAATGCACGATAGCGGTTGTACATATGGTGGTTGGAATATGTTGCCTCTGCCAGAAAGTACCCGGCAAAAAGCCACATGGACACCACCGTCAAGAGCAACATCTGCTGAGACATGGTTTCTTTCTCCCACGCCGACACTACAAACAGCTGAAGGCTTGACTGGCGGTTTCTCGAAAAGTGACTCAAGAGTTTTTATGGAGGAGGATGTGTTTGCTGTTTTTGCCCGGTCTTGTTGAAAGTCTTGAAGGGTGTGCAGTTGCAGCAAAGGTCTACAGAAAAGACGAAGAAGGGAAGAAAGAGAAGATGGAGAGAGCCCAGAAAGAGAGGGTGAACACAGAGACACGCTCAGGACTGGTCGGTCATCTGTTTACAGTATATAAAGACATAAGTGCTTGGCAGGGGGCCATGCCAAACAACGGCATCCACCAATCCTGAGCCTCTCCATAGCAAGCCCTCTAAAATCCATCCTCCACCATCCCCACCCCTTACTTATAAAAAAATGGACATGGAATACCTGCTAAAGAGTGTTGTTTCTTCCTCGTCAATTACGTGCAAGGCGTTCAAGTTGGCAATACCCTCCCCTATCATCTGAAGTGGCTTAGATGCTGCTAAAATGTCTTCAGAAGAACAAAAGAGAGTATATATTAAGACTTCAAACCAGTTGGATTGCTATGAGTAAATGCATTGGTTTAAAAATACATTTTATGGGTGTACTTAATTAAAACTTACAGCTTTACTTTCTACTTACAGCCAGTCTTGTTACTTCACCACGTTCTCTTTCTCCTAACAAGTATTAAAACCTACTCATGCAAGCTTCCAATTGCTGCATGCCAGTTTCCTTTCCAAGAATAGTTGTTATATCATGAACTGGCCTCTGAAGAATCTCAAACCACCGTTTAACTGGGATCTTGAGATTCTGTGTTACATGTAGTTAATTTTAGTTATTTGTCTCGTAATTTCTAAAATAGGGCTTTTCCCTCCGTTGCTCGCTTTAAAAGAGGTGTAAAGAGATGTAGACATTATCTAATTTATTGAAGGAGTTTGTGGCAAGAATATAAAATGGCATTATTATCGTTAAACTTCAGAGCTCAAGCATAGGGTAGACAAATGATTCTTGTGTTTTTTTCACATCAGTTGCCAGGTATTTTGGCACGGCAGATGGTAAACTTCTGTGTCTGTGTACTTTGAGTGCCCACAGTGTAGTGGAAGATCCTGTACTCAGGACACTTAGGGTCAAATTTTAGACACAAAACACTTTACGGTTTCGGAGGTGAATGACTAATTGGCACCAAAAAAAATCTTTTCGATTTACTTGCAAAGACTTGTAGCTAGGCAAGAACTTATTTTAGGATTACACAGAGGGAAAGCCTATGAGTGATTGCATTTTCTTTGGTGGAAGTTTTGCAAAGCTTCTTCTTTATTGGTTTTGACAGAAAAAAGCAGGAGCAGACACCATTGAAAACCTCATATGAACTGAACAGAAGGGTTATAGAGGGGTTTTCTCCACTCTGTGAACCTTGGTCTGCCATCAAGGAGGGTTGCTTTAATTAATAGTTGTGCAATCCTAAAAAATGCTGGCCCGATGGAAGGGTTGCATTACGATGACATGTCTTTTTCTCTTTTACGTGCAACTAATGAAAGTGGTTTTCCGCACATCGAGTTAAGAATGGCTTTCATTGCCACTGCCGGTGAGACCCAGCTGAGGGACAGGGAAAAGGAGAAATAAGGGGCAGTGGAAACCAGGTCTACGATTTTAGTGCCTCGAGGGGAGATGAGAAGCACAGAGAGGGCAGAGGGAGGGAGGGGACCTGGGTGGAGTTTGGCAGTGGCTGCGCTCCCATCATGCCATTCCAGTCCCCGGACAGTCGGCTGAGCAAAGCAACAGTTCCAACGTTGTAATTTGGAACTAAAAATATTACACTTTCTTTCCTCTTTTTCTTCTTTTTTCAAATTGCGGTACCCCATTATGGTCTTTTCTCCCATGCCAAGCATGCATGTGCTGGCCCTCATATTGACTTCTGACAAGTTTAAACCGTTTTAACACTCTGAACCGTGGCATTGGCGACAGTGTGCATCTATGAACTAAATTAATTGGTGGCTGGCTTGCAAGTGTCATAAAAGTATTCACTCTCATGCAAAATATCATTATATGCAGCCTGCGATGCTTCATGAGGATTTCTGTCATTCAGGCTGGACAAGTCTATATGGCACCACTGCACAATATGGTGACTGTTACATCTGCTGTTAAAAGCACCCTCAGCTGTTGTTTTTTTGGTCTCTAAATGAACACTTATGTTCGTGCATATCTGAGACAATTACTGACAAGGCAGTCTGTACATCCATGGAATTATCACAATACATCATAAACAGTGTTTATGGCATAAAGCAAGGCAATTACAGTACATTGTTTGACTGATGCAATAAAAATAAGCCATGATGAGCGCCAAAGCCAGACACAATCCAAACCATTTGTGCAGTGTTGACTGAAACATGTTTTGCCACAACGAAACAATAATAATTTAGAATAATTTGTTGCCAGCCCAGTAGAATGTGCAATGCATCATTTAATCTAAATTATAATAGAGTTACTAAACAATAGGGTACTTTTATAGTGCATAAAACAAAAATATGACAACAAAATTGTGAGGTTTGGTCATGCACAAATGAACTGAATGTGTTATCCCTTATGCAATGTGCATTGCTTTTTAAAGTAATAGTTCACCCAAAAATAAATATGTCATCATTTACTTATCCTCATGTATTAATTCTTCTACAAAATGCGAAAGTGTTGGGTATTTCAATAGAATGGTGGTACACTGTGACTTGCTTTTACACTAACTCATTGCCATTTTCCAATTTCAACAATCGTTGAAAAAATCGTTTCAGTTTTGATGAAAAATCCCTCCAGTGCACATTTGCAAGTCACATGTTCACACAAGATCCAGTATAGATCGTTGCCAAATAAATCAAAACACCCATCTTTCCCTTAAAATTATTTTAGATTTTTAATCACAATTGGTGATATCTTTTCAAAAGGTACACTTTTGTAACTATAGGGTGCATATTGGTAACTTAAAGGTACATATTAGGGTAACACTTTCCTTGAAGGGGTGTGCATAAGACTAACATGACACCTTTATAATCATGACATATGTTATGAATATGAAGTTTTATGCATGTTGTTGACAACTGTCATTAAGTGTCATTTGCTCAGTTATGACATTTTTAATTCAAATATGACATTGTTTGAGATGTCTTTATGACACTTTGACATAAACCATAACATCATAACCTGTCAGTGTCTTTGGCATGACAACTTAACTAAGACAACACAACCTGTCATAAACATGACATAGCAGATTAATTATCAAACTTAAGAAACCACCTAGCTTTATTG
>JAOTRC010000013.1:4834890-4847889 GCA_027497675.1 Cyprinella lutrensis
TTTAAATAATATTGTTTTCTTAAATATACATGCATGTGTGTGTGTATATATATATATATATATATATTTACAAAATAATTATACACAGTTTACCCACATATATTATGTAAATATAAACTTTTATTTTGGATGCGATTAATGGTTTGACAGCCCTTATATGTGTGTATAGATATATTTATACACACACACACTGTTGAATTGATATTCTTACAATTATAAATATTTAGGTGATATACAGCGTGCCAATTGAAGAGTGTGTGCCGTGGGCACAGTATAAATCATTTGAACCTTTTTTTTTTTTATAAAACCATGATAAATAAAATAATATAGAATTTTTGTTGCATTACGGTAATAAAAATTTGGAGGAAAATAATGTTAATCATGAAAATAAACTGTACTCTCATTTTTTTTTTATATTTTTGAAATATTAATATTTGTAATATTGTAGTAGCCAATATATTTCTGATGCAGCGGGTTGAAGAATTCACAGCAAATGACAGCAGAGGGTTAAACAGGGTTAATTTTGTTGGCGGTACATGAATGGTAGCTTACAGAAAGCCATTACAGGTGTGGTACATGCAGCAAAATTGATAAATGACCCTTTGCGTTACAACTTCAAAATGTTCTTGTGTGAAAGTGAATATTAATGCCTGGATGAAGAGTTTGGGAAAGCTGCCGTACCTGCTTGGAGCCGTTGCGTGTGGTGAAGTACGTGTCGCAGCTCCTCCAGCGGCATTTGAATGTTTGCTGTGCTGGGCTGGTGTGGTCGTTCAGCAGGTGCTGCAGCAGGTGCTCCATCACGCCAAAGATTAGGGTACAACCGTACCACTGTAAAGAGTCATGCAACAGATATTAACTGGCATCAGGAATGCCCTCCAGTCACATTATAGGTCATTAGCTTAGTTTTTTACCCAGCAGCGGTGGTTCTGAATCAGGTTCAATTTAACAGCTCTCACGCTCCCATCATAGCAGCCTGTGTAGATCTGCAACAGACAAATCATCAAAAAGTTGACTTAAGCAATCAATGCTTTTAAATATGTATGGTGGAACCTGCAATAGAGTGTTAAGATGTGCTCACCATGCTCTTGTGGATGACCATACACATCACCATGTCTGAATGGCCGCCGTATACTTGAAGTCTGTCATGAGACTGGAACCAGCAGAGATTTGGTCAATATCATAAAAAGAGTTCATAACAAGCACACAACAATATAATTCCAATACAATCCACCAAGAGTGATTTTCACAACACCTCTAAAAAAATGTAATATTTTGTTTACACTGATTTCATGACAATTTAGCACTTTTCTTTTCCAGAATTTGCTCTACTGTGATGCAAAAAAAACCCCCATTTTTGTTCACATTTCCGTCAACATAATGTGAAAAATACATTAAAACAGTGAAGTTTTCATACATCGATTTGTGGTAGTATTTGTCATGATTTTTGTTAAAAAATACTGTTCAACGAGTGCCAGTGATATATTACCATTATTTATATGAAATCAATAGTATTTATTATTATTTTTACCTTTTATTTTTGTATTTTCATTTATTTTCATGTTTTAAAAATGTTTGTTATTTTTTATAATATGTATTTTAATATTTATTTTTAGCTTTAATTTATTTTATTTCAGTTTCAATTTCAGTAACTCTATTTTACGGTGCTTAATTTATCTTAAAACAATGTAAAAAATATCTTAAGGGTGCTAAACATACTTTTTTAATGAAAATTGAAACTTCTTTAAAATATCTTGTTAAAAAAAAAGAAAATGGGTCACATATACCTGGAGCACGAACACACGGACCAGTTTGTCCAGGCATGCGGTGACCATCACCTTTCCAAATATGGCCACCACGGTGACGGCATGACTATGACCCTTATAGATCCTCACCAGTTCTCCTGTCTGGAGATCCAGAGACATGGAAGCAATTTAGACATAAACAAGACACTTCATTCCTGCATCTCAAAGGGAAAGGAGAAACACCGCACATGAGGTACTCACATGTATATTATGTGCATGTACAGACTGGTCACTCGAGCCACTGAACACCAAATCGTTCACCACCTGCAGAGAAGCAACAAATAAATACTTAGGGTGTGATACTTTTGTAGAATTTTATTCTTTTTATTTATTTATATTTTTATTATTTTTTTATTCCTTTTTTTCTCCCTCATGTTGTTCTTTTTTACTTTATTTCTTCAAAAAATGAAAATGCTGTCATCATTTACACATCCTCATGTTGTAAAAAAGTCACCATGAAATCTAAACTGACAAATCTTTTTTTTATGTAATATATTTTCTCTTCTCTGACTATGCTGTGACTGTTTCACTCGGATATACGTCACAATAGGAAAGAAAAGACTAGATAATTTCCATTTTATTTTCCATTAAAGGTGCAGTAATTGATTTCTGAGAAACACTTGCAATTTGAAATCAATCCAAACAAACACACCCCTCTCTTCATTGCTCTACATATTGTAGTGATCATTTCAAGTTTCTCTATTCTCTTCCAGCCAGCTGTCATTGATATGGTGTCATGAAATCAAGGATGATATTGAATAAAGCACTTTTCAAACTTTGAAAACATAACTGATAAAATTAAGCATTCTCCAAACTTTCAACAGCATTTCTCAGAAACCGCGTACTGCACCTTTAAGCATATTTATTAGAAAAAGTGTGATTCAGACACAGACCTTCATGCAGAGCACAGTTTTGCTGTGGCCTTTCAGCATACGCAGCAATAGGCCATTCTTAGCATCTCTAACGCTGATAGTGGCGTCATAGGAACCAACTAGCAGGATCCGTCGAGCCCCTTCCTGAGCCGTCGCCAGGCAGCTTACGGCCCGTGGGCCATGGCACTCAAACATATCCAGCTGCTTATTGTTCTACAGGAGATGAGAGAAATGTTGTTAATTACCCCACAGCCAAAGAAAAGAGCACACAAAACTTACTTTAACCCAAACTCTTTCATTAAACACTTCATACCCTAAGACTGAAGGTGATCACAGAGCCATTGGCCAGACCGGCATAGAGAATTTTCCAGCGATTATGAAGACAGAGCACTTGGTCTGGGAGAGACAGCTGTTCCTGACATTCTGTTGTCTGAGGAAAAAAAAAATAGGCAAATGCTTGTCATATTTACAATATTATACGTTTAAAGACTAACATACAACTTAGGAATAGAAGGACTTTTAAGACATAGAGGCTTATAAGACACAGATGTCTAGGATGTTCATTAAAAACTACTTGAATTAAAATTTTAACCATTGATTTAACATTAAACTAATACATTTTCTACTTTTATCAGCCTTTATGCTGTTTTGTGGTTTCTTAATACATCACTCAATGTTTGGAACTTTGGTGTTCCATGGATAAAATAAAATCATTTGAGTTTGGAACCAATAATTGGTTAAATAAATCCTTTAAATATCATTTAATTATTTTCACAGAGCAGATATTGTTTCATGGTAGTTTTTTTTTGGAGCTTGACAGATACTTTGCTGAATGGAGAAATGCAGACTGTGCATCTGATTTTTCAGTGGAAGGAAAAAAAGTATATGTTAGTTGACAGTTTATTGTGTAACCAAAATATCAATAATACCCTCCACCTAAAAAAAGAATAAAGAGGGACTTTTAATAAAAACAGGACTCTTATTTTGAAACTCCGAAAGTGCTAGCCTGTAGAGCCGTATAACCTGGTTTTTACTTTGAAACATGCAATGGTTTGAGGTTTAATAATCACATTTGGTCATGTCGCAATTCCTTTCCTCTCCCCAAATTTAAGACTTTACAATATTTAAGAGATTATATTACCAAATTTAAGGTAATATAATGTCTTAAACATTTTATTTAATTTTTAATCGTATTTATTTATTTATTTATATTTAAGACTTTTTAAAGACCCGCAAAAACCCTGTAAAAAGCAGTGTGGGTCAGAGCCAAGCACCTTGAGGTTGTAACAGCGGATGGTCTGGTCACTTGATCCCGAGTACAGGCGTTGTTGCATGCCTCCTCCACTTAACACCAACAGGCAATTCACTTTACTGCTGTGACCTTCATACACAGCCACACACTTCCGGCTCTGTAACAATTAAGAGACTTCTTAAAGAAACCCGCTTTCAGAGCTACATTCAAAAGAACATAATTTTCATGTTTAAATGCTTTTACTAAACTACAAATTTCAGACGATTTTGTACTAAGTTTACCCACTCAATTGAAAAAACAAAACGAAGTGTACAATGATCTTACTATCAAGTTGAAAGCACGTATAGTGCGGTCCCGTGAGCAAGTATACAGCAGTCCGTTGCGGATCTGCATTCCATTAACGGCCTCTTGATGGCCTTCAAACTCTCCTTCAGTTGGCACATCCTCCTCCCCTGGATCTGATATATCTGCTAACACACACACACAAACATATCAGTTATTGAGCGAAACATTAACACCATGGACAACACACTTTCTGAAGAGACACACGATCGCTTCATACGCTGAACAGATTGAATTTGGCTTTTATTCATATAAACATTCATTAACTCACACATCAGTTGTGGTAAACGGAAGCTTCCGCAAAAACCAATGAGGTTCATCATTCTCGTGTGTTTCGTAGCAAGAGGTTTGTTCTTGCGCATCAAGTATGTTTGGTTGAGCTTCTGTTTATGTTCGCTGATCAAGGTTTATATGTGAATTAAAAGCCTACATTCAATCTGTTCAGCGTATAAAGCCCAAAAAGGTCCCAAAAGGGAGCAAATATCCATAGATCCCAAAATGCGCCACCCATACCCCCCATAAACAGCCTCAAAACTGTTCGTCACAGACACTTTATCCATATTATGTAGTCTATGGCCATAACGCAAGGGTGGTGATCATTAAAATTGATAATCAACATGTTTGAATGTTTTCTTTTTGAACAAAAATCCACATATAAAATCCACATATAAAATGAAATAAAATCCACATTTTATTTTTAATCTTTTTAAACTAACCGTTGTGAAACTGAGGTAATATGAAAGTGCCGGTATGTTTAATTTCAGTCATTTAATGGAGTTTCCAAGAAACCAGCACTAGTGCACTCATTCTGTATATGAGTTGGCACAATTCTCAGGGTTGTCAAACCGGCAATCACTCTCAGAGGCACCGGTCAAGTATTAAACTATAAATACCTTGCCCTTAAAAAGTAATTTGGGGACTTGATGAACTATATTTGTACGCTAATTTGGTTGCTCTGCTTCGACTGCAATGTGCAAGGAACTAGATAAATTGATGTGTACCGACAGCTCCCACAAGGTAAAAAAATTAAATAAATTACATATTTATTAAGTGAATGGCACATAATACGTTGTCGAGGCAGCAGTTAAATTGCATGAATGATACCTTACAGCTTCCATGTATGTTTTTGAATATATCACATACCTGAATGCAGCACTGTTGAGGGTGATTTTATTACACTGTAAAAATAAAAACAAGATTTTTAATACTGCAATACTGAGAAACATCAATGAAAGCAGACAGAAAGACTCAAGGTGCCAGATGGCCATGCAGTGAAAATGGTTTCAAACAAGCTGTATCTTACGGTGGTGCTTTGCTGCCACAAGAATATTATTTTTCCACTCAATTATGTCGTAATAACATGATATGTCGTTTTAACCGGGAAAAGTAGGCTAATGATAATAAATGTGTCTGAAAAAATAACAAAGCATTTTAATTGTTCATTAATAAACTTGTGTTTTCTAAATCAGTGTAGGCTGCTAACATACTGCTGCTAACAGTGTAGGCTGCTTTCTAAATCAGTGTAGTCTCCATAAATGTCCGCTGTAAAGTAGATGCACCTTTAGAGAGAAACACACCTTTCATTCGGAAATGATTGCATAATCAGAGAGTACTGTATTTTCTTTTAATTCATTTTTCAACTTTATCTTAGCAGCCTATTAAGCATTTTCTTTATAATAAGGGTTTTCTATGATAGGCAAACGCTGAAGGGGTAATTAATAGCAATGCATTCGTATTCTGGGCTCATCTGCTATTCTGTAGGCTACATAAACTTTATTAATAAGGTACAGAATTTCATCTTTTAACATGTATGTCCATTGGAGGCTGCTACTATTTGCTTCAGCTTTTGGAACGTAAAAGTATGATAAAGGTATGATTTGCCTATATACATTTTAAGTGGATACAGGCATATTTTGTGCATGACTACATGTCCTTATAAGGCCAAGAAAAATCTTGTTATTACAAGAAAAGATGTAGTAAAAACGACATCTCGTTATTCCGAGAAATGTCGTCAACACGATATAACATCTCATTACTATGACATAATTGAGTGGGAAAAAAATATGTAAGTGACAGCAATGTCCCACCGTAACATCTGAAACAACTAACCAAGGCATTACCCTTACAGGAGCAGGATGGGACACCCACGCTATAAGATATTAAGAATGCTTAGAAAATCACAGTCCAAAACATTAGGCTTACCTGTCACAAGCCTTGACTGAAATGCCAGTATCAATTTCACTAGTGGAGGTGACCTCATTGCAGGCAAAATTTCGGGGGTCTGTGATGGCACGGTCTGTTGAGTGTGCAGTGGCCGACTCTTTGGCCGACTCCTTGGCCGACTCCTTGGCCGACTCCTTGGCCGACTCCTTGGCCGACTCCTCTGCCCTCTTTTTAGGCATCTCATCTTGGGCTGAAGAATCTAGATTGACAAAATCAGTGGGCACAGGTGGGGGAAGCTCCACCATTTCCAGTTCAGATGAATCAGAGTGAGCTTCCTTCATTGGTGGTGTTGATGGCTTGATTCCCGGTGGTTGTGTTTTTGAAGCTTCGGTCGCCACCATCTCCTCATTTTCATTTTTCTCTTCTGGTGTGGGGGCTGAGGCAAAGGTTCTGCTGGATCGCCGATTAGGTCGGTACTTGCGGGTAGGTCGACCAGCGGGCTGCTCTGATTCACTGATTTCAGGCTGCTCATTCCCCTTTGCTTTCTTAAGACTCTCTTTCTTCTTCAATTTTCGAACACGCTTAACCGGATCAGTTTCTATGTGGTTTGAGGGAGACAGTGGCTTGGGAGAGAGTTGGGATGAAGGTTTGGCTGACCCCTCTAGAGAATTTTGATGAATTTTTTTGTTGGGTGATGGCTCTATTCTGTGATCTGAGGGAGCTGCCGCTAAATCCATGCTTGTGGCGTCATGTGAAGACTCCAGGTTGTATTTGAAGTTAGTATCTGTTTCAAATTGAAGAATTAACATTCAGTTCAGTTTAATTAATTCAATAGTTCAGTTACGTTAGGAATAACTACCTCTGAGCTGCAATTTAATGATTGGAACCTACCTGTTTGACAAGCTGCAAACACTGTTTGGACGGGTGTGGTATTTTGAGGTCCTGGGAAGGGGGATTTGATAAGGTTAGGCTCAGGAATGGGGTTACATTGAGCGATGGGCTCTTGTTTGATGGTAACAGGCAGTGAGGAGGTTGAAGAGGATGATTGGGCAGCTGTTGCTGGGAGAACAGAGCTTAAGATCTCACTGTTCCTCTCTTTTTCTTTTGGCTCAAAATCACCTGAAAGAGTTATAGAAATAAAATTATTGATCTCTATTTTATTTTATTATGAATAACAAAGAAGCTGTTCACAAAACTCAAGGTGGTAAAACTGGCCATCAACCGCCTTTACAGGCCATTTGTACAGTATGATTACCATTAAAGCTATTCTAATTTCCTTGATAACTTTTACCTAAGATTTGTAAAGCTAGTAAAAATGATTAAATGACTCTTCCATTTAGATTTTTGTACCTTGCATTCCTTGAAGAATTTCAATCCGCTGGGCTCTCAAAGAGTTCATCTCACCGATAAACTGTAAAATATACAACAGTTAATAAAATATTGCAAAATAAAATGATAGCCCAATGAGAACTGAAAAATATTTTTTTGGAAATGCAATCTAGTAAAAAAAGTTTACCTGCTGTTTCACCAGAAGCAGACGCTGAATTTCCAAATAGGCAGCTTGCAGGGCAGCACGTGCCTGAATGAGACTCTTATCCACTGCCTGAAGGGAGTTATTAAGCTCCTCCTCACGTAGAGATACAGCCAGCAACTGATCCACTTGAGAGCGCTCTGCAAAACACAGTACAAACCCATATTATAATAGCCAACTAAATTGGCTGTCGAGGTAAAGTTAATTTCAAACCCTGATTACATAGATTTATTACCTTTCTTAGACTTAATTTTTTGCCTCTTGTTTTTCCTATCTTCGTTTGGAATCTCTGGAGACAAAACATCCTAAAGGAGAGATCACCAATTATATAAGGGCAATGTATTCTTGCATTACGTTCTATGTGTAACATCTCAAATCAGACACTTATAATGCTACATTTCAATTAGGATGTTGCCTTGCTATTTAATATGGTAGACATCAGAGGTGTTCACTAGATTTGGATCAGAGCTGTATTTCCAAGTATGCCAAGCATTCACCACAGTAGAAAGTAGAAAGCTTACCCCAGGAGCTCTGCGTTTCTTCCCAGCTCCTTGCATGTCAATCTGTTCAATCTCTGACGTACAACCACTGTCTCCTTCAGCATCCTCTGGGCCATTAGAAGGCCCTTTCGAACCTTGAATCTCCAGATGACCTTCTCTCATTGGTTGCTGTGAGGGGCCACAAGCAGGAGAGTCTTTCATTGGGTCTACACCTTTAGGAAGGGAGCTGGTACCAACAGGGCCATCTTTGACCACATTGCTTTCAGACAAGCTACGCTTGCGGGAAGGCACTGGACTGAGGTCAAACAGAGAATCCCAATGAAAGCCCTCAGAAAGAGGTACATCATTTTCATCCATTTGGTTCAGACCCTCGGGTTCACAGGGCACCATTTCTATACCAAATCTGAAAAGTTTCAGAACGAATATGGAATTAAGGAAGTAACAATACAACCATTTAATGAAAGTAAACCAAAATTTAAGAAATACTCATGCAGTACCTTGGTAAGCCCTTGCCTTGCTTCTTCCGGTTGACTTCCTGGTAGACCTGGTCCCAGTTGACATTCCGCCTGGAGCCAGAGGTGCTAATGAGCTGCCGCAAGGTGGGTTTAAGTCCTAAATCCTTCTCAGGCTTGTTCTTTCTCGTGCCACTTACATTCCTAATTCGTCTGGCAATATTCAAGTTGGGTTCATGGGATGCTGCTTTGCCTTTGGTTCCAATATGGCGGTTCAAATCCCTTTGGAGACAAGCAGGCAAGGCAAGCTTACTTAAAGAGGGCACGGAGCCACCTGCTGTTTGTTGGGATGGGCTGCTCTGGGACTCCTCACCAACTGAGTATAAATCCTCATCTAGTGTGTCCATGACTTGATCTTGTACCTGTAGGTGAGGATTTTCTTCCATTTCAACACCCTCCTCCTCATCGTCATGGTCCATAGTGGAGGTACTAACATGCAAGGACTGCAGGGATGGCCTAGTGTCATTGCACGCATTGCCAATCTGCACTGATTTGTCTGTACTGGTTAAATGCTCTTGTTCATTGCTAATACGTCTTACAAAACCCGGCCTTTCTTTACTCTTGTTCTTGCTCAGTTTTTTCGTACTCTTATTTAATTCTTGATTCTTGTTTAGTTCAAAATTCTCAACTTTTTTATTAACCTGGGGCATAGGTTTTGATTCTTTGAGCCTGTTCTCTGGGCAACATACATCAAAAGAGTTGTTTCTGTTAAGCAACGTCTCTGACAGCAGATGGTCTTGGTCTGCATTGAAAGTAGCATGATCTGGGAATTCAGAACTTGAATGGGAATACTTAGAAGCTTTAGCGCTGACCGAGTCTTGACTTCCTGCAAGCTTGCTGGGCATCTCTGTTCTTCTAGTGGTGGAGGTGGAGGGGTAGGCGAAACTATCTTTATTAGTACTGCCAATGTTCTTGAAGGCACTCTTCTGCTCCCTGCTCACACTCTCTTCACAGTTCGGTTCTGTGGGATTATCCTGCCAATTTATTCGATCTGTCTTGGATTTCCTCACCATGTCCTGAGTGCCCTCATTGAAACTTTGTGCCATAACGTTTTCAGGAGATTCCACATTAGACTTATCTAAAATTTGCTGAAGGTTAGTCAGAGATGTAGCATCCCCCAGTTTAGCTGGTGGATAAGGTGCCCATCGATGTGCCTTCTCTGACTTCTGACCCTTTCCTTTGTTGGGATCGTGATCACCACCAGACTCTTCTACACTCTGTTCACCCTTTGTCTGATTCTCAGAGCAGTTTGGTGTTTTTTTATGGTCTTTTGCAGATGATTTATAGTGCCTAGGTGGTGGCATATATTGTCCTTGCCAAGGGCCATTAAACTGATTGTTGTTCCAGGGAAATTGCTTTCTCAGATGTGGAGGGCAGACTCCATAGCCACCTTGTCTACCACTCCAGAAGTTTGCTTGGTTGTGCAAACTCCCTCCCTGACGACCAACAGAGCCCCACTTCTGCAAGTCAGGTGGTCCTTCAGCATGCCATGTGGCACACCTAGCCTGTCGGTTAAGGTTAAACCATTTGTTGCGGTCAGGGGATGAAAATCTTAAATTCTGCCAATTAGAGCCCCTGCCCCTTTTGGGCATCTGAGGAAAGTTAGGATAGGGTCGGTCCCAAGGGCCACACTGCTGGTACATCAAAGGCCCTGCCCCCTGCCACTGAGTCCGAAGCTCCTGCCACCTTCTTGAGTTTTCCCGCTCTTCTTTAGCAAGCATTGCAGAAGCCTCTTCTTTCCTAATTGAGTTCAATACAGAATGGTCACATAGAATGATTTAACTGATAAAATTGTATTGACACGCCACAATGAGGATAGGTGAATAGCATGGTGAAAGTTTAACCCCTTAACTGTCACTAAGTTTAAGTTTAACCCCTAACTGTATACTAAGGAGGATCTAACTAAATTCTAAGCCTAAACAAAATCTCACGGGAACTTCAATTTTTTTTTATCAACTTCAAATTTGGAACATAACTTGGTTAGAATTATGGCTTTGA
Source organism: Cyprinella lutrensis (assembly GCA_027497675.1). NCBI lineage: Eukaryota > Metazoa > Chordata > Actinopteri > Cypriniformes > Leuciscidae > Cyprinella > Cyprinella lutrensis. Next base: position 4,845,863 of record JAOTRC010000013.1, read on the forward strand.
TTTTATAATAATTTTAGAGTAAAAATATTTTGTAAAATATATATTTTATTTAAAATAAAAAAAATATATAGTACAGTACATTTGATTTACTGTGAATTTAAACTTCCATAACTTTTTCATACTTTAATTTTTTGAAGTATTTTCACTGCAGCAATAATCTGCTGAATGTTTTCTTTAAAACAAGACCAAACTTGGGTATATATTCCAAATGCATTCTTGAATTACAACCATTTAAGTGTGAATAGTGCATTTTAACCCCCATTCTCAAAAAGGGGAGTGACAGGTAAGGGGTTAAACAACAATGCATATAAATACAAATATGGGAAAAAACACAAAAGATGCCATGGAAGAAATGTGTATGATTTTCCTTGTCTTAATTTCAGACATATATTATTGGATTAAACTTATTATATTGTATAAACACTATCGTATTAATAAGTAATCTTTTTGTATTATTAAAGAATTACATCTATTAACCGCCGTCTTAATTTGCAGTGATCTTGACTGAATGTTCTTTGGAATGCAAAGGATTTCTGTCATTTATGAATGTCTAACACTCTCATTTAAACAGCATGGCGCATAAAAATAGTTGATGAGGTCAGACTATTTAAAGACATACTGCCCATACTGTTTAAGGGTTGAGCTGGAAGGGTATAGGGAGGTATGCATACAAGAGTGTGAGAGCGCAAGTGTCGCAGTGACGGCTGTTTTAGGCCTCGCATGACACCAGACTCTAGTGTCAGAACTGCTTGCAGAATAGTTTAATATAGAACTGCAGGTGTTGTGGTTACAAACAGACAATTAAATACACTCCAATAAGAAATATTTCAACTTAACGATTTAACTTCAAAGAACACTACCATCTAATATATATACATCTTTAAATATCTTAAATAAAGACTGGCAGGTCTGCAACCACCATCACTGCAATACAATTCAGATTTTTAGCAGGGTCATAGCAAGACTCACCTGATCATTTCCTTGCGTTTCTCGATGAGCTGCACAATGTCCTTGTCAAAGTAGTAGTCATCATCTTGGTCTTCGTTTGAGGGCCGGTGCTTCTGATCCTCAATGCACTGTTTATGTGAAGGGCTGGAGATGTGACTGGCATAGTCGGCCAGGCTCACCACAGTTACGCCGCAGACCCGGCACTCGTGTCCACAGTCCCTGGGGACGGAGAGGCACAAAGGCTGCTCAATGCTTCCCTCAGGCATGGCTGATACTTTTGAGAGTGGCTGTCTAATCAGTTGGGATCCTTTTAAGAGATCAGGAGGCAAACTGACTTTTCAATATAAAATCCAACTAGTTACTAAAAAAGAACAAAAAAAATGCAATCTTCCTGATCTTGTGGTACATCTCCAGGGGCTTCACAACTGGTTTAGAGTGAACAGGCAAGAACAGAACGCAATAGGAGACAGTGAGCTCAGAGGGGTGACCACCCGCTCAGCACCAGCTGAGCCTAGCACGCTGTCATGATGGAGTCTGCTGTGCTCTGAGAAGAGGATTGGGAGAGCGGTTCGATTTTGGTGTGTGAAATCGCATCCCCCACGCTCTGGCTCCACCTTCCACTGCTCTTTAAGGCTGCACCAAGGCCAGGACTCTTCAGCGAGCTGTAATGCGAGCTGCTTACAGTTGCCGGCCCTCCCTAGTTTCTCTCTTTAACTGCCAAACTCGTGAGCTGAGAGATGCTTGCTGTTGGCAGTCGGTTTATCCCTGAAAAATGGTGTCATGGCAGCTTGCCATTTTCCAGTCAGCATCCTGTAAAGTTCTTTCAATTTTGAAAATATACGTGTTTTGCATGGCTTGCGAATGAGTGCTATGATTTTGATTATGATTAGAATTATATGTGATTATTGTTCTGCGGTTCATTACCATTTGTTCAAATGAATTATTGATTACCGCTCTTAAAGGGATACTCCACTTTTTTTGGAAATAGGCTCATTTTACAAGTCCCCCAGAGTTAAACAGTTGAGTTTCACCGTTTTCGAATCCATTCAGCCGATTTTCTGATATTTAGAAGAATATCA
>JAOTRC010000013.1:4860718-4872974 GCA_027497675.1 Cyprinella lutrensis
AGAGTATTTTATTCAGCTCCTTTTGCTTGAAGTTTGGAAAAGATTACACCAAGGTAAAAGAGTAAAACTCGAGAGCATGTAGATGTGAATTTGAGAACTTCTACAATAAATATTTGTACTTGTACAATAAAATTTACACTCACAGCTCCAACGTGAAAACCTCCAATGTGAAAACCCTGTATTAGGCATTCGCAACTTCTCAAATCTACCATTGCAATTTTTTTAATTGCCCCGCCTTTCTCTCACCATCACTCAGTTTACAAATGTCTAAGTTAGTTACACATTAATATATTGCGAAAATAGTTGCAAAGTCAATGTGTGAAGATTTGAAATAGCAATGGCAGATTTGAAAAGTTGCAAATGCCTAATTGAGTCTGTATTGCAAATGTGAATGAACGAATACAACTTTGTGTCTGTCGTATTTCTTTGAAAGGCATTTCACACATTTGTGACTACTTGACAGCAGCTTCAAATTCAGAATACAGGTTTGTGACTATTGTCGGCGAGTGAAAATCTCAACATTCACCAGGTTTTCAAGTACAAATATTTGTTGTACAATTTCTTACATTCACATCTATGTTCTTCAGTTTTGCTCCTCCTTTACCTTCATAAGATCACGCCAGCGTCGGTGGGAGGGGAGTTGAAGCTGGCCGTTGGGTCTGTGTGGTGGACTGGTCTGGTCCGATGACTGTGCTGAGGACTGTTGTGTCAACGAGGTCCTAGGTCCTTTGTTTCTAGGTCTTGTCTAGTTGTGATGTCCTCGCCTGGCATTCAGGCTGCTGTGGTCATCTTAGGGGGCAGGTCCACCATCTGGTCTGGATGCAGACTAGATCCGGATGACTACAGTAGCCTAATCTTGGGATCAGAATGAAACAGAGAGACTAACATTAGCATACATTCTTAGAAAAAAGGGTTCATTGGAGTTCTATATATGTAGCATAGGGTTCTTTACTCAACTCCAAAGAACCTTTTATGCTAAAAAAGGTTCTATAATGACAAGAAAGAACCCTTTTGGCACAAAGGTTCTTCATAGGCTATTATTCATTCATTATCATATATTACATTATTCTGCAACATTTTGTAGTTGTAAAGTATTGTTTATTAAACTGTTGTAGTAACTTAATATCCCATTTTAATCATGCTGATTTTTGGAGGATAAAAACTGAAATGGCACTCTTTGTGTGATACTAATTAACTACATAAAATTATATATTTACATTTTCTAACCCCCATATCTTGAATTTTGTGATTATTCACATGCATTCATAAATACATTTTAGGGTCTTGATGTTTGTCATAAATATGAAATATTTAATCCAGAAGGGACAAAACAAATGATAATGAATGAACTCAAAAGTTTCAGAACCTTTTTCCTGGTTACAAAGAACTTATTCTATTGAACCCTAAAAGGGTTAGTTCACCCAAAAATGAAAATTCTGTCAGTATTTACTCCCCCTCATGTTGTTCCAAACCTTTATGTGTTTATTTGTTCTGCTGAACATAAAGGAAGATATTTGGAAGAATGTTTTAATAACAGCTCTCATTCCACATTGACTACCATAGGAAAAAATACATACTATAGCAGTCAATGGGGGAATGAGATCTGTTTGATTAAAACATTCTTCCAAATATCTTCCTTTGTGTTCAGTAGAAAAAATAAAAACATGGAGGTTTGGAACAACGTGAGGGTGAGTAAATACTGACAGAATTTTTATTTTTGGGTGAACTAACTCTTTAAAAAAGGCTTCTGTACAGAACCTTAGAAAGGAAGAAAGGAATAGAAAGGAATACATATTGTGAGGTCAATATTAAATCTTAAGTATTAGTTTAAGCACATATGTTTGACAAATGTTGTTGCCAGAGTTCACGCAGCAGTTTAACATATTGGTAACACATTATAATAAGGTCTCATTTAAAATTAGGCTTTGATGTAACTACAGTAACATTAACATTGACCAATACATTTATTACAGTATTTGAAGAGTTCCGATGCAAAAGCCTTAAGTGCCATTTGAAATTTTCTTCTAGAATGATAATTTTTTATCAAGCATGTATATTTAAGTTCAGTAATTTCATTTAAATGGCAATGAAGATTACCTATATCAATTGTCATTTAAGTGAAATTCCTAAACTTAAATATACAAGCTTGATAAAAAAGAATCATTCTAGAAGAAAATTTCAAATGGCACTGAGGCTTTTTCATCTGAACTCTTCCTTTATTCATCTTTGTTAACAGTTAATAAAAATACAACTCTTCACTTTTGATTTAATAATGTATTAGTAACTGTCTAAAATAAAATGAACTAAGATTAATAAATGCTTAAGTATTGTGCATTCTTAATCCCTGTTAACTAGTGTAGTTAACTAATATTAACGAATGAAACCTTATTGTGTATCCAAAATATCTGTAAAAAGTGTTGTCAGATTCGTTAGTTTCAGATGAAACTTCCGTTTATGTTCGCAGCCGTCATCATCCCCACTGCAGTAAAAATGTTAAGAGAACATTTTAATAACATTATACAGAGATACGCTTTAATATTTTTCTTTCACTCTAATTGCTGCTCTAAAAGCAGATTAACGTTACGTTACATTCAAAAACACAAGACGTGCGCTGCACTTATTTTCCAGTGATCTGTAACGCTTTTCCGTTTCGAAATCCACTACAGGAGTGTTAAAACCAAATAAATAATATTTTTAATTTCAGATTGAACACGTTGTCTCCGCGGGTGTAGCTACTACAGCAAGTGGTGGTCAGTGTAGTTCAATTCGATTCACAAATATATGACTCTTTTGAAATGTAAGTGAATCAAATCAAAAAGAGTCGCCTGTATAGAGACCTATGGCGCCGAAAGCGAAGTCCGACTCCTATGATTCGATAACTAATCACTCGTTGAAAAAGACGAATTGAGTTGACTGATTAATTTTTGCAAACAAAATGAAATATAACTCGATATCATTTCATTAGCCAACATTACAGTGCACTGGATACAGCACAGCAGTTTTTCTAATAAAAAAGTGCATCATCCTATAAAAGGGACCGTTAGGCCTTCTCATCAACACTCCGTCCGTGACTGAATGGGGATTACGTTATCATCGCAAACATCTATGTATTAAACGCAATTTTTATCTTGACAATTTAAACATCAAATACGTCTAGAACAACAAATAAATTATATTACTTACTCGTGTTTGCAGCTGAATGATTCCTCTCGGTCCTCCGTCTGCAACTGCACAGCAGGATCTTCCTCAGGATTTAAATTAACCGCCAAAACCTTTTATCAGGCGGCTGAGTTCCTTTATTCTAGTAGTGGCCCGCTTGTGTCAAAACTAAATCGGGCCGATAGTAAATACACACAGCTACACCGAGCATGGACCTGACACCTTTTCAACTGCTTTCAGCCGATACTGGCCCATACAGAAAACGGCGTCAGTCAGCCAGATGTGTTATGCACAGTCGGCAAGGATCTGGCCCAGTATCTGTACACCGATGCCGACAGTGAGCCGACACTGACGCATTTCAGCCGGAATCGGCCCAACTGTGCTTGCTATCTGGGTATCACTGAATTCAGAACTGCATAAGCTACTACATTATACTTATATAATCAGAACTACTTATACTACATTGTTGTTTACCATATATTTCTATGGCAGAAATAGTAAGAATAGTATGCGGTTCCAAATGTATATGGCTGTGTTTGGCTGTGTAACAATTCATAGGCTGCATGCTTCGAAGGCCTTGAAGGTTGGACTGAGCATTGTTAAAAGGGACGGTCTAGACTCTAGCCCATACGGAGGATTGTTGTAGCTTAGAAACTCTGACAGCTGCTGTTGAAGAGGATTGTTCTGGAAACTGTCTAAAAACAAAACAGGGTTTACAAACTGTCTAAATATTTTCACCATGGTCCATTTCTGTATATAATAAAGAGTACAAAGAGTATGTATAATCACATCTTAAGATATGTCAACATTTTTTACTTTTCATTTGTATCATTAGATATTTGAGTCAGTTGAAACCCATTGATTGAGTTTAAAAGAGTAATTTTGGCTTTTTCTCTCCAAAAAAATCCCAACGTCACTGGCGCGCAATGAATTCGGGGGTAGCCAAGGCCACAGAGGATATATATGTTGTATCCTTCATTTCATGAGAAACGTAGGACGCATTTGAAGGAGCCTTCGAATTGGGTGAATCTCCCTTGGGACGCAGCTATAAGTCCATTTTTTTAATGCCCTTCCCTCTAACTTCCCTCCGTCTCGTTCACTTAAATGTACAACTTTGTGTTTGCTTCACGAGTTTACTGGCGGAACCCTTGCAATGTGTTTAAACGGATAACGGGAACCCTGAATGGAGCTGATATATCATTTACAGTTTTTTCTCTTTCAATTTGTCTTACACACCATTCCATAAGATTGTATGCATGCACGGGCTGTTGGAGAAAATGTAAAAAAAAAAAAATACACAAATTAAAATTATAACAGTCCAGTTACATTGTGGTCTATGGATCTGCCTTAAGTGTAAATATGGGCTGCATCCGAAATCGCATTTACTTTCTAGAGTAGGTACTTTTTAAAAAAATAATTATTTCATGGCCGCTAAAAAAGTATTTTAATAACCCCCCAATATCCCCCATGTTTCCTTCTCGGTCCATATTTATCCCAACAAAACTCTAAAATCTTTAAAAAATCTATCAAACATTTATTTGCAATTGTACAAGTATTGGCAGAAGAAAAATCTATTAAATGTAACATACAAAGGATTTGTGCTTCATAATTGTGATTTTTAAACATATGGGCTTCATAAAATAAGATACAATATTGTTATAAAAGTAGAGATTTATTAAATTTGTGCATTTTTATGGATAATAACAATGACATTCAGAGAATTCCCTCGTTTAAAATATTGAGGAACCTGGCTGTTAGCCAAGTTCCAAAGAACTTGGAGTTTCATTGGTGCACGTCACGTCCGGTCCATCTCACGTGAATGGAGAAACAGAAACTCGCGGCAAGTGGAAGAAATTTAGAAAGTTTCCAAGCAGAAGTTGTTGTTTAAAGAAATTTCATGAAGTGCAAAATCATATAAGTCCACTATATACGGACTCCATAAAGCGATTCTATTAAACTATTTTGTCCTAAAGCACCAATTAGATACTGTTCCGAAACAAATGGAGCATTTCCACCTCCGATTGTGAAAGCTGATCTGAGATCAGCATCTGAAAGACTGAATGGAAACACAGATAGACACTCCCGTAGCAACAAGGAAACTGTAGCCGCAGACTCGGTACTTACAAACCTCAGCACGGACAGTCCACAATGTTTTATGCCCGAAGTGTTGTATTATACGCGTTACTATGTATTTGCTCCACAAATGATGATAGCAAATTAAAAAACGCACCGAAACCGGTGCGTTTGTTCACCGAGGAGGAGTTGCAAAGGTACGATGGGAGCGAGGTATGTTCTGTCACAAAAACACGGTGCTAGTTTTATACGCTTTTTCAAAACTATGTTGTTTTGATTAATTATTAAATGCAAATTGTTTTTTTATTGACGAGTTTTAACCGTGCCCCGCCCCCTTTACAGGATGGAAATCCAATTTACATGGCCATTAAAGGAGTAGTGTTTGACGTCACCACTGGAAAAGGTTAGATGTGGTATAGCCTAACTTCACCTTCTTCAATCTTTTGTGTGTTGGTGGAAATTTCAAACTAATAGACACTCATTAGAGGAACTGGGTCTAGTTTAGAACTTTGCTTTGTTCCCTATTTTGATTTTGTGTGTGTCCTCACTTATTTGGTGAAATATTTTGACAACTGACTAGGGCATCCTTACTAGTTAAAAAGGCTTGTAAATCGGCCAAAAACATGTTTTTAATTTAAATATAGTGTTTCTGTTGGTGTATCACACGTGTATTCATATAGTGTATCACATGTTTCTGTTGGGGTTGTGTTTAGGGGTAGGACTTGGGTTAAGAAAATATCCATAAAATATGAAATAATATGAAAATAATATATAATACAATTATAAATATGAAAATATTCATGATTTAAAATCAGCAGAAGTCTATACAATCATCCCACTGACTATTAATACAGTATAGTGAAACACACGTGCGTGTTAGAATTAAACAGTGTAACCACAGGTCTATTTGCATTTTACTGGATCAAGTTTCCAACATTCTTGGGGAAATACGGGAATTTCCAGGGCTGGAAAAACAATGAAGCTATGCAATTTAAGAGCCCGATATACTCACGAAACTGAAGTTCTTTTTTGTTCTTCGCTTGGCGTAAAAAGATGTTCGAAATACTAATAAAGAGTATTTTATTAGTATACTAATAAAGAGCAGCGATACACTATCGAACATCCAACACTTCGTTTCGACCTGATTTTGTTCGAAATTATGTCACATCAGTTTGTTCTTCGATTTCGCTTGAAGTATATCAGGGCCTTTAGCATCGTTCCAGGATTCATAAGAATTTCTATAGTGAATTTAAAGTCACCATGAAATCAAAACTGACAATTCTTAGTATTTAATGGAATATTGCAATATTTATTATAAAAAAAGTTTTATTCTTGCACATTATTTTTTTTTAAATTCATGTGACCTCGTAATCTTTAATCAAAATAACTGTTCTTCTCTGATGATGTGTTTACTGGCACGAGGGCGTGACGACCTGTCAATCACATGAGTTCACAGCAATAGCAAACCAACGATCCAAACCAAAATCCAATGATCCAAACCAATATCCAACGATCCAATCAATTCTCGATGGACAAAATTAAGCCCCGCCTTACATTTTTTCTTGTCCGAGAAGCCGTTTCACTCAGATATACGTCGCGATAGGAATGGCTAACAAAGTCATGGGAACTCCTCGGGTCAGAAAGTGTTGAAACCTTATTTTGTCTATTTCATTTCCAGAATTTTACGGAAAGGGAGCATCTTATAATGCCCTTGTGGGCAAAGACTCAACCAGAGCCGTGGCCAAAATGTCCCTCGACCCCGCAGATCTCACACATGACACTGTAAGTTGGGGATTTCATAAAGATCACAACTTTGCCACAGAAAAATAAACTAGTTAAAGTTACAACACTGATTGAATTTTGGATTCCACCTGACTCTTTTTCCACAAACCTTAATAGCTTTTTTTTTTTTTGTTTCTATTTGTCAGACGGGCCTCACTGAGACTCAACTTCGATCCCTCGAGCAGATTTTTAAAGGCACATACAAAGCAAAGTACCCTATCGTCGGATACACCAGCAGGCGCGTTCTCAATGAGGACGGCAGCCCCAATAAAGACTTCAAACCTGAAGACCAACCTAATTTCAACATTAAAGATGAATTTTGATGCCGAGACAGCCTTTAACGACATTTGTCTTGTAATAAAGACATCCAATAATCCAATCAAAAGTCTGAGTAATAGTTGTTTGTGACCTCTGACAGTAGTGGGCATGTGTAAATTTGAGGTTGTCTGGTGGTCTTTCAGCCTACAACCTAGAAAACAGTATGATGCATCATATCCCACGTGGGTTTTTCCCTGGTGGGCTGTTTTGAAGGTCATTCAAATGAGGCCACCTACAGGTGTGATTAAAAAAATATATATAGGCACGTCGTTTGGCCTTTTTGAATGTATCAAATAACGCTTGATGATGATTTGAAATGTTTACGCTGTTTAAAAAGTATTGATTATTGTAAGCCTGCAATAAATCACTTGTTCTCACTGTACACGATGGGAAAGTTTGGTGATTCACACTTCATGTAGAAATTGAAATTGCTTTTGTGGTGAGGGGTTTCTGTTTTACAAATTAAGAAGTTAAGCGTTAATGTTATCATTCCACAACATCATTTTTACTCAAACACCATCTCAGTCATAATTAGAGTGTTTGTGTGTAATCTATATAAAATGCCCTTGATGACCAGAAATGTTTCACATTAATCTGAGAGAGAGAGAGTTGTTTGTTACTTTGGCTTGTTGTCCTCTCATATTAGTGTCTTCTGGGATATTTTAAGTCTGAATGGAAGGTAATAAACATGTTGTTTAGAAACACACAGTCTCAAAAGAGTGTGATGTGAGTCAGGCTATTGGAACATGGCTGTTCAACATGTAGAAGAGACCGGGGCTAGTTGTCACAAGAGCTAAAACTCAGTAAGGATCTGGAAAAAAAGGTCTAGTTGTGCAAAAAAAGTTCAACATATCTAAACCATTTAAATATTTGAGCTCAGTATTGTTTAATGTTTTTGAAAGAAATGTCTTATACTCACCAAAGCTGCATTAATGTGCTCAAAAGTACAGTAAAAACAGCCATATTGTGGAATATTATTACTATTTAAAGCAGCCATTGCTCCAGTCTTCAGTGTCACATGATCCTTCATTAATCATTTTAATATACTGATTTGCAAGACAAATTTCTGATTATCATCAATGTGCTGCTGATGTTTTTGTGTTTTGTTTTCAACAAATTTAAAAGAATATTTATTTGAAATATAAATCTTGTAACATAAATGTCTTTACTGTTTGCCACCTTTGATTGATTGAATGTAACCTTGCTGGATCCGAAACTTTTATATTATTTATTTTTAAACCAAAATGATAAGATTCTTATTTGTTATACTGATTTCCACTGGAAAAATAATAATAATAATGGCACATTCCCTGCTATTGGGGCATATAAAATGCCCCCACAGTAAAAAATATTGTTGGTTTAACTTAAAAAAATGAAGTAACCTGGTTGCCTTAAAATTTTGATTTAACTGGAAAAAGTGAGTTTATCTCAACTAAATAAATTATTTAAGTTGATTAGACAAAAGAAAAAATGTTGTGATAACAAATCTTGAAAATATTTTTTTACAGTGGAAGATTTTCAGTTTCTTTTAGTAAGTAAGTGCCTTAAAATCAAACTGAAATCTGCTGCCCAGTTCTCCCCAGTAAAGAAACTATGATTTTAAGAAGACTCGCTTTTACCGTTTTAAACTCCCATGCATGTTTAACTTTCCAAAACATCAAAAGGCTCCTGATGAGAAGCCAATGACCTGATTTCCAGGGAGACTGTAAGCAGTAGGAGGGTATATGCAGAAAGGCATTCGGTCAAATGCAGCTCTTTTATTTTCATGATGAATTCACCCATTATACACCTCTTACTTTAAAACATGGGGGCTGGACGGTTTCATGAGCGACAGTGAGTCAGTTAGCAAAACACTGTCAGATTCAGAGTCTCAAAATGATGGTTTTTGTTGCTTTTAAAAAGTCCCAGCCAGGGTATCATTAGCATTTACAGCACAATAATGAATCATTGTAAAAGTGCCTTTACTGTAAACACTAGCCAGGCTTAATTAGTATCAAATTTACCAGAAAACCTTCAGAAACTGAAATTGATTTGAAGAAATAATACAAAATGACTAAATGCCATGCAACTGACGATATAAGATATAGTACGCAATGATAGTATATGTGAAACATAATAATGATTGACGTCTTAAGACATTAAACTCCAATTGGGTGTATATTCGTGATCACATGAGTGACGTATGTCGCACTTTCCACCCTCGGTCACAACAACTTGCCTTTTGTAGCTAAAGAGGTGTTGATGGTGGGTGCCCGTGATGCTACTTCCTGTCTCCATTGCGCTTCAGAATTTCCCCTTTGCCCGCCCACTTGTATTTTGTGTGGTGCAGTGGGCTGTTTCACTTCAGTCTGACTGAGTCTCTTGATACAGTCTGTTCTGCTCCGGAGTCAATGTAGCTTGTTGCTTTCTCCAGCCACCCACAACATTTAATATCCGCTTGACTTTTTTATAGTGGTGAGTAATATTTATTTACAAATACTGTTTTTACTGTAGTGTTATTACTAATTCAATTAAACATAAGTATGCATACATTCTACTTGATATTTTGCTAATAAATGTGGATCAGTCTAGCAAATGCATTATTTGGATCATGGACTTTGGGTGTTGATTTGCCAAGTTTGATGCTATGATACGCTTTGTATTAAGTTCGGTAATCACTAATCAAACCATTTTCACTGATCAGGTATAATCTGACAAGGACTGATCTATCGGTCATCAACACCCAGCAAACCCATGAAGGTGCTGAGTGGTCACGACGTGGTAAGTTATCACCTTCGCGCATAGTTTCACTCACCTATTGTCCCTTAATGTCATCATGGAAACTGATTAGTACGTACTTGAATTGACCTGCTTCCACAAACCTCAATGAAAGGATAAACACATGTTTTGTTCTTTCTGTTTCAGTCTAAATCGTTGACTCAAACCAGCATGGACCAATTCATCATCCCAGCCACAGATGTAAGTATTGATCCCAAGATCTTACGCATACAGCACTTCTTATCACCTTCTGATTGATAGATTAGTGCAATTAAGGATTCTTTGAAGGCTGAGTGGCTAAAATGGGATATTACAAGTCCTGACCTGTTACATCTCAATATATAAAACCAATATGTAGTGCTTATTTAAGCTCACCAACCTAAAATCCCCCAATTACCATTTTGAGTTCTTCCTCTTAATAGAAAACCCTCTAGGTCATTGCTTCATCTGATGGTTTGCTTTCTATTTCTATTAGGTTCCACTAAACACAGGCATTTCCCTTAGTCAGCAGACCAATGCAAATCTGACCAGGATCTCCCCCACTGGTAAGCTTACAGTCTCACTTCTGTTCTTTTAAATGTCATTGCTCTTGTTGCTTTGGACTTTTTGATGTCGAAAAGAAACAACAACGACCTTTCAAAACCAAAGTTAATGCAGTTTACTGTAAATTAGAATATCGGATTACTGTATTCTAGTGGAGTGGTGGGTTTTTACAGTTTCTTTATTGATATTCAACAGGAAACATAAACATCAATCAAAGGCGTTGGAGGAGCATGTTTCGACGAGTACAGAAAAGGAACATGGAATCCCATGATGCAAGCGTTCATCCCGAAAACAAACTGTTTGGGCGAGCCTTGTCGGAAATCTGTCAAAAAGATGGGTGTCCTCCCAAACCAATTATGGTGAGAATTGTCTGAATGAATGTCCATATTTCATGTATGTTGTTTTAGTCTTTCAAATGTCTCAATTTACCTCAATTTGCTTTGCAGGATATCCTTACATTGCTACGAAAAAAGGGTCCAGACACCGAGGGGGTGTTCAGGAAGGCCGGGAACGCCAGACGGCTGAGAGAGTTCAAGAAGCAGCTCAACGATGGGATAGAAGTGGATCTGACGGAGGAGACGGTGTTTTTGCTTGCTGATCTTATCAAGGTATTGGATGAACTTGAGCAACATGATTTGATTTGAGTGATTGACAGTAATGAAGTCTAAAAGATGCATATTTGGTCATTAATTCCCTGGGTTTTGTGTATTCCGATTTGCAGGATTTTCTTAGACAACTGCCTGGCAGTTTGCTAATGGTGGACAAGGCCAAATCCTGGATGACTGCAATGGAAAAGGAAGATGAAGTTCAGAGATGTGCTGAAATCAAAATGTAAGTTATCTAATGACACACTTGGGTTAAATGAACAGTCTTTAGTGTATTTGTGTGTTTGTGACCAGGTTTTTTTTATTTTGTCTTTAGGGTGATCAACACGCTTCCTGAGCCAAATATTCAGCTCTTGAAGCACTTGATTGTTCTGCTTTACCACATAAGTAAGAAATCTGATTCAAACAAGATGGATCCTCCCAATCTAGCTACATGCGTTTCCCCCAATTTGCTCCAAACGGACAACGACGTGGAAAAGATGAAAGAGGTGAGTGTGTGATTTCTGAAAGTCTTAACCTTACTAAGTTCTCACACAATGTGGCCAGGAGCCAGATAATAGCAGACTGAGTAATACTGAAACTGAAGTGATCAACCTAGTTTCATATCCAAACTTATTTTTTACCTAATTTCATTTTTTTTGCCGTCGATGTGGCCTTTGTTTAATCCTCATGTGACTCTTTGTATTTGCAGGTGACAAATCTTACAAAGTTTCTCATTAAAAACTGTGACCAAATATTTGGTGAGGATGCGCTGATGCTCTTTGGAGACTCTGATGAAGAGGAACTCAGCGATAACCAAGGTAGCTTCTTTAACATTTTGTCTTTTTGAATGCCTATAGTCGATTTTTTTATCAATGGGCATGAAGTACACTCTAAAAAATGCTGGGTTGTTTCAACCCATATTTGGGTCAAATATGGACAAACCCAAATGTTGGGTTAAATACATAATTTAAAATTTTAACCCAACTTCAACTTTCACTTTCAGCTGTAATTTTTTTAATTACAGTTTTTTTAAGCTA
>JAOTRC010000013.1:4923024-4940155 GCA_027497675.1 Cyprinella lutrensis
TGCCCTCCCCCCCCCCCTCTCTCTCTCTCTCTCTCTCATCTCTGCCTCTCCCCTGCACTAACTGGATTCCTCGTTCTCTCTCTATCTGTCTGTACATATGTGCCTGGGGTTATAATGATAAGAGGGGATAGAGCTGATTTGAATGTGAATCAGGTGATGGGCCTTGGCTCTCTTCATCTCTCTCTTCCTTGATGAGATTGTAATGGATGAGGATGATTGTGAATGCATATTCATCGACCATAGATGGCGGTTCAGAAGCGTGACCCAGAGGTTGCGATGAGTTTATTTGCCTCGCCAGTTAGCAGGTGGGCTTCTCTGGAAACTCATGTTGAATCACTGCACACCTCCACAAGATTTAAGTTGTCACCTAAAAGATTTAAACCGTCATAAATCGTTTCACTGGCAGCAAGAAGGACATCCGTGGGTTTTTTTTTTTTTTGGGTATCCACCTCTGCTCCATGTTACGTCATGGAGGATAAATACTAATGAATTAAATATGAGAACACTGTGGAAATTAAAGGTGAAATGTTTCATTTGTGAGTTACAAGCAGGAGTGCTATAGTGGTGATTGAAGATGTGGTGATGCATCTGTAGGAGCCTAAAATGTTTTCTATTTCATCTCATGAAACAGAAGTATTATTAGCATAAAAATCCTTTAATAGGCCTATCTGTAGAAATGTAGAAAATGTTACTACACTCTAAAAAAAGCTGTGTTGTTTTAACCCAAATTTGGGTAGAATATGGACAAACCAAAATGTTGGGTTAAAAATGTAATTGCACTTTGCAATAATGTCAAATCAAATGTTTTACTTTAAAGTACATTTTAAATCATTATGGTTAATAATCTTGAGTCATGCTTTAAAGTACACTTAAAGCACTTGATTAAATATTTATTGATGCCTTCAATGTGTCATTCAATATTAAAGTTTACTGTATTTTACCATATTTACTTATTTTAGTTTACCATAAATTCTTGTCAGTGTATTTAACCATTTTTCAAAGACAAAAGACATAATTATGAAATTGTAAAGTTATTTACTATATATTACATACTATACTATACTATATTTACTATATTATAAAGTTTTTTACTATGTTTTTTACATAGGCTTACTGTTCAGATGTTCTTTGGATCATTTTCAAATCTTGCATACAAACCATTGTCATTTTCTTCAGTGAGAGGACCCTCCTGTGGATGAATGGCTGGTTGTGGTTAAATATTCAGTCTTTTCCCTAAGGATTTCCATCTTCTCACACAATTTCATCCTGAGTGTCTGACCCATGATGAAACAGATATAAGACTGAAGAGATAGACTGGCCTCCATTAGTGGCTGTCTGCAGGCATCACAATGGCCATATGAAGAGTTCAGATGCAAAAGCCTCTAAGTGCCATTTGAAATTTTCTTCTAGAATGCCCATTTTTATCAAGCTTGTATATTTAAGTTCAGTAATTTCACTTAAATGACAATTAATAGATAATCTTCATTGCAATTTAAGTGAAATTACTGAACTTAAATCTACAAGCTTGATAAAAATGGTCATTTTAGAAGAAAATTTCAAATGGCATTTAGAGGCTTTTGCATCTGAACTCTTCATATATATAAATAGTTACAATTCATTTTTAAATTCGACACATTTCTGATTTATAAAATTCAATACAAATACTTTAGCAAAACTATGTTGTTTTTTCTGTCAAGACTTTTTTTAAAAAAAATTATTACATTACCTTTAATGAAATCGATGCAAAGTTTGCTTTATACAAAACTAAGTTAAGTACGACGAAATATCAACAATAAATTCGCATAAAACAAAAGAATCAAGAGAGAGCCATCCATGCTTAACAAATCAACTGAAGTTACAGTTCATTTAGTTTTTAAAATTTGGCTGTAATTTTTTTTTTTTTTTTACATTTTTGTTGTATTTAATTGCATGAACCAGGATCAGTTTATATTGTGTTTATGAAATTAAGAGTTCCACCACAATTCAGTAGCCAGGATGAGGAGATGAACTGAACTGAAGCCTATTTCATTTTCGAGCAAAAACTCCCATTGATTTCCTGAAAACAAACGCATGTGTGCCACCTAGTGGGGGAAGACATCTAGTCTTATCCAAAGAAGCCTTCCTTAGAACTGGTTAACTTTCAAAACTGCACAGTTTCTGTGTATTATGTTTGTTTTAAGAGGAAAGTCTGTATCACACATGCATAAGTCATATGTTGCTCATATAATGACAGACGAGCTCAAAGATAGCTCTTGATCCCAGTGATCCAGCAACATGAACTGGACGCATTGGTAAAAGCGTCAGTATATGACGCCTTGTGATGAGAACGGGCTGGTTTATCACAAGTTTACGAATGTTTATATGTGAAATGAATAAGAAATTTCTGTCTTTTCATCATAAAGTGATTGTGTGTCTTCAGAAAATTTTGGACTAAACCCCTCGATTCATATGGATTCGTTTTATGTTCCTTTTATGAACTTTTTGAAGCCTAGGGTTCTAAACCCTATTCAACTTTTTTCCTAAGAGTGCATGGCCAGTATTTTTACTTTAGTCCAACTTTGCACTTTGTTGTTAGCTTGTCATAATATTTGCAGTGCACCTGCCTTTAACTTGTACCTACTTTCACCTACAATTAACCAGGAAAAGTCCTCACTGAAATTTAATAACAATACACTTGGATGTAAAGTTAACTTGTCATTTATTTAAGAAATTTTCATCATTGTTACAGTCAATACCATTTGATAGCTGTCCAGAATGCAGCGCATTGTGAAAGTCAGAAGAAAAATAATTTAGAATTCTTGAATTGTATATATTGTGTTCTGGGAAAGTTAAAATTAACATAATATGCAATGATCTAATGCATAGTTCCTTCGTGAGCAAAACTTCGGAGTTCATTTAGTTTTCGATTATTATTTTTTTTTATTGCCTATCCTTCCCTGGTGTGCTCTTCATTAAATCGCATCCTTATGAGCAGCAATATGGTTCATCAAAATCAGAAATAAATGCTGAAATAATGATCAGTGGAGTGAAACAATCTCAAGTGTCTCTAAAAGTAACAATCAGCAGTCCTCTTCACCATCCTCCACGAGAGGAATTTCTGCAAAATACAAAGCAAAGCGTTGGTCATTGTTTTGATAAAACAGTGATCATACCACTAGGTGGCAGCAGTCTTACCGTCTGCAATGTCTATGCTAGGGCTCGTGGAAGCGGTCTCTTCCATAGAGGTGAAGGCATTGGTTTTCTCAGACATGTTATTAAGCCCACCAGCGTGCGAGGACGATGGCTGTATGCCTTGAAGACATTCTGATGTGTCCGAGATGCTATCACAGGTCTCGGCCTCACCAGTGTCCAACGGCACGCTATTTTGACTCCCCGTATGCCCGGGATATGAAGGTGGGTTTTGTTCTTCTGAATGCTGTGAGCTCCCCAAACCAGCAGGGGGCAGATCGCTTGGTGGCTGACAATAATCACCACTAACAGCCTCTTCATAAGTGGGAAGTGGTACAGCAACACCATCTACAACCAAGATGTTTGGATCCCGGCTTTCATCTGGCTCTTCACTGAGAACGATAAATAAATATACTTTTTAATGAGTAATCAAAAAAAGATCACTGTGAACACTGTGATTATTATGTTGGTGGCACCTTGGGCTTTGCTGGGATTTGCATTTGAAGTGGAACATCTTGGCTGTGATCACCAAGAGCAGGGCTAGCAGCACACTTGTGGCCGTACAAGCCACTACTTTCCATGTGGTTAGTAGAGAGTCTTGAAAACCAGGCCAGGATGTCTCTATGGAGGGGAAAACCTGTATTTATTAACATGTGCATCCAAGTTTAAAGGGATAGTGCTTTAAAGGAAAGAAATGCATTAAGTCTTATGCCTAGTCCCTGACTAAAATGCACGTTTGAGCTCTTTTAACTGGAAGCAGCTTGCACTGATATATTAAAATGTCATTTTTAATATACGTGCCATTGTTTTGTCTCAAGATGCACACCGGTAATGTTTTTTTTCTGAGGCATGTTTATAATAGCGACTTAAATGTTGGCTTATCCTGGCTTAATCTAAGCCCTGTCTGTGAAACCTGGCTCTAGTTTTGCTCTCATCTCTCATCTTTTGCTCTAATCTCTCTGCTCTCCGCAAACATGTTGCAATTTTATTGTTCTTTTCAGACAATTGGTAGAACTGCCAGACCGGTCAATGTAGTGAAGCAATTTTAGGTGCATATAGAAAAATCGTCTCACAAGTTTTGCATCATCGGCTCTTCTGATCGGCCTATGCAGAAACCAGCGATCAAACTATATAAGGAAATCAGCTCCCTTAACAATACTCCTTTTGTGGACCATAATGAATGAAGGGCATATGAATATTGTGTTTGGGATATGAGAGAAAAGATAAACAGAACAGAATTAATCTATAGATATATCTTACTGACATTTTAATGGCATTATATCCTGAACAAAATGCATTTATTTAATATAAAATACTTTTAATAAAAATTAATATAAAAATAAAATTTAAATAAATTAATAAAAAAATAAAAAAAAGTAATTTTGTTAAAAATTGTTTTCAAATAATGAGTTTTCAGCATCATTACTCATGTGTTCATTGTCACATGACCCTTCAGGTATCATTCTAATATGCTGATTTGGTGCTCAAGAAACAGTTTTTAATATTAATTTTTAATTAATAATTTTTGCTTGTGCTGCTTAATATTTTTGTTAAGACCGTAATGTTAAAGGGAACAGAATTTACTCGAATTTCATAACTTTTTGTAAGAGTTTTAAAAAAGATTGACTAATTTAATTGAAGTCCATTTGTTTCAAAACACATTATTAACTCATACACATATCAGTTTTATAAATTTCATCAAACTTATTCAACATGAAAGAGAAATGTACCTAATTATTTCTCACTGCACATTCTTTGTACTAACGTGCAAGCTTGATCATGTTTGTAATATTTTATTGAAACTGATTCAGATTGCTTTACCATCTTGTTTGCAGTAGAACTGCAACTCTGGGAACCATTGCCCGTACTGGCAGGTGATGTACTTGTAGTCATTCGCTAGAGAGTAGCCAGGATAACAGTAGTATTCGACGACCGTCCCGTGAATGTAGCGGTCACATGGTTGTGGGTGGCACATGTAATCTCCATGTTCTATCATCGGGGGTAAGGAACATGCTGCGAAAACATCAGAGACAGAGAAAAAGACATCTGAAACAGATAAACAGAAACTCATTTCCCCATTCCTGAGTCCCACACCACATTTTAATACGTGTCCCTGTATTTGTTTATGGCTTACAATAATGCAGATTTTCTAAATACATTTAAGGTTGCTTTCTAAAGTTTACATATAGATCTTGAGATTTTACTTGTATTTCATTAACAGAGAAAACTAAACACGTGAAAGGTCGAAGTATAATTTGTGGTTATAGACTATATACTGTAAACCATTATCTACGTTTACAAGACAATAATGTACTAAAAACTGAAAAGCTTTCCTTTTTGCTTCCAGACGACAACGTTGTCAAAACGAGCCACGTTTATAAGGATTCACGAAAACATCTAAAACCGCTGTATTTTTCATGCCTGGCCAGTAGGTGGCCACTTTGTCTGAAAAGAAACACTTTACGGATATATGAAATGATGTCACCAATTTCACAAATTCACGTTTTTGTAGTTTACACAGACAATTACTATATCGTTTTCATCAACTTGCACTTTAAAACCCATTTCAAACATCAGCATCTTCAGGCCCGAAACGTAGTTGTCATGTAACGGCCTTTGTAATTTGAAAACGGTGACATATAAACGTTTTCAAGGGTACTAAAATGCAATTATAGAGCAATCATTAAATAATTCTAAACTATAATAATAAAGAACATTTTTAGGCTGGCCCGGAATCACATATAGCGCCAAAAACGCATAGAAAACGCTGGGCACGCCACTTTCTCCTTTTTCCAAAGTGCAAGGGCGGTTGCGCTCCGGTTGGTTCTTGTCACGTGACCTATTGTGCATTTATGGTGCTCTGGCGGCATTCTGAAAAGTTGAGACGTTTTTATCTCGAAGCGGCGGGGACACGCTTGGAACAAACGAGCACGTCACACAGAGACCGCGCCGCTTCCATTATGAGCGTGCATTACTGTGCGCCTACATTTGAAATAACGAACTTGAGCATGCAAAAGACGCGATATGTGAACAGGCCCTTATTCAGAACATAGCTGTGTATCTTTTTCAACTCAAAACTGAGAAATTATTTAATGATCTTTACCCTCAACATCAAGGCACCGGGGTGGCGTATCCGACCAGATGAGGTTATACATGCATTCCAAAAGTTCAGGACCCTCCAACTTGTAACCAGGAAAACACTGGTAGTGGACTACAGTTCCAACAGGCACAGAGAACTCTGTTTCCGAGATGTTCATGTAACTGTGTGGAGGTATCAGCGGCCTTAGACAGCCTGAGGGGACAGATGAGCGCATCAAACCCACACCCTGAGTGGAGGACATCACATCACATGAACATTTTTGAAATATATTCAGACTTGCATCAACCTTGACAAGTTGGCTGATTATCCCACGTCCCATCAGCTTGACACACTGATTCCATAGTTTCCGTGTCAGGATACCGGATCTGGAATCCCTCGTGACAGCTAATAATGAGGCTGTCGCCAGGCCTGTACGTCTTATTTGTGACATGGGCATCCTCGATGAATGGAGGAAGACAATCTTTGAAAGATAGATTTTCCAAATAAATAAACGCTGCAGCATTTTCACACAATTACAGATGAAACAGTAAAAAACATTGAGTTGAGGACTAGTTGAGATTGAGTAGCCACACCTTCTGAAAGGCACACTGGTTTAAGGCTTGGTTTCCAGCCTACCGATCCATTGTGGAAGCGCGTGCAGATAATCTTGACCGGCCCCTTTAAGCTGTAACCATCAACACAAGAGAACCTCGCCACCGAGTTTTCGAAGAACACACCGGTGTTTGGAGTTCTGATTCCGTGCTCAGGAACACCGGGATCTTTGCAGAACTGCCCCACTAAAAGTTCACCGGGAACAACCGAAGTCATGCATTTAAAGCAAGGAAGACATCTTGTGATTGTGCAGATATGAGTGTTGGGTCCTAATGTCTGTAATTTGATCGTTTTTTTTGTTCCATACCTTCCAAGCTTAAATATACTCTTGTTTATATCTGCTACATATGAAAGTAATCCATTAAAATGTAAAAAAAATAAATAATAATAATAGTAAAAATGTTGGACAAATAAATAAAAAACACTGACTGGTCTACATGGAAACTCGTTTTCGCCACAGAATAAAAAAATAAAAGTGTAAAGATGACTGTTTTTATCACAATTCTGACTTTTCCCCCCTCAGAATTGTGAGTTTAATCACGCACTTCTGACTTTTTTTCTACACTGTAAAAAAAAGTCCTGTAAAAACACGGTAAACAACTGGAAGCTGTGGTTGCCAGAATCATACCGTAACTATATGGTGTGTTACTGTTTTTGTGTTAGAGCTGTTAAATTAAAGTTTAATACTGTAGCTGACAATACGGTATTTAGCTGTTAATTTCAAAAACAGTAACGCACTGTATTTTTACGGTATGATGCTGGCAACCACAGCTGCCAGTAGTTTACCGTTTTTTTTTTTACAGGATTATTTTTTACAGTAAATTGCATTTTTATATCTAACATTTCTAACTTTTCGAGATAAAAACTCGCAATTGCGAGAAAAAATGTCTGATTATTTCAGTAAATTCTGACTATATCTCACAATTCTGATTTAATACTCAGTTGTGAGGGGAGAAAGCAACTACGAACCGAGTTCGATTCCCAGGTTGAGGTCCTTTGCCGATCCTGTTCCCCTCTCTCTCTACCCCATGTCAAAATCTCTACTGTCCTATCCAATAAACTCAAAAAAGAAAGAGAAAACAAAAGTTGTAATTATCTTTAAGTTTTATTCTGTGGGGGAAACTCTTCCATACATGTATGGGGTGGTGGTGGTTCAGTGGATAAGACACATGCCTTTGGTGTGTGAACCCGGGTTCGAATGCTTATGGCAAATTAAATCATAAACAACAAGATAGAAATTTGCAGAAATCTCTTTCCGCAATCTGTCTTTTCTTCAAATTGTTATTTTCCTTTATCTTTTAAATATGTTTAATCACCTTAGGAGGGTGTTGAGTGCATGATAGCGTTTTGTCACCCATATTTTTGTTGGGCGAAACTGTTAGTGTTACAACTCAGCCCGTGTTACAACACTCCCCTGTAGTCTCTCCAGCATCACACTATCAATATACCATTTCCTTACATGAGAAAACACCTTCCTGCTGAGCTGTTTGTTTTACTCAATGCTTCTGGAATTTTATGATTGTGTTTTTTGCTTGTTTTGAATTTGTTTGCTTCGTCATGACCAAAGGTTATTCAATATACAACAGGCAGCTGGAAAGCAGCATCGTCATGGCATTGAGTGACTGTTAAAGCAGAACAGAACAGAATGAGCCGGGGGGCTTTCGACTATTTCAGAGTGTCCCGTTACACAAGGGAGGTCCTGCATTTTCATCATATTCCCAAATACATATCACTTTTATAATCGCAGCATTTAAGCAGTTCTCTTACCTACTGTGTTAGCCGGGAAGGCGGTGACCAGAAAAGGGAGGAGGAGGATGATCGAGAGAATAATCTGGCCGTAGACAGGATGTCCAAACGCAGATTTCTTGCCTTCTTTATCACCATGATGAAACATCTTTCACTGAATGAAATTCATCGGGTCACAATGCTCTGAAATTACGATGACAACGACAAAAACTAGGTAAAACGTGAAAATATTAGGATTGCATCATGGATTTTCAACCCTGCAGAATCTCCTCGCCGACGCGCAGAACATGATGACCAAATCCCCATATCAATTTGTAAATACCAAAATAGTCTTTTCGGGAACGCGTGTAGGGCATATCCGGCACGCATTATTATGCATTGTTCAATTGTCTTCAGCAGATCTGAGGAAGGCTCGCGCAAAATATCAACGCTGTTTAAATGTACGACGGTCGAGATGATAATGATGATGACACGTCATAAGCGTCACTATTCTACCTTACCTGGTTGAAAGCCAAGGTCTAAGGGTGACGCTACTGCTGTTTCTAAATAAGTGCTCGTGTATTTTAGATTAGTTTCTGTCACCTACCCACTGATGTCGTACATTGAAAATCAGTTTCGTCGGAGTTTCCCTCTGCCTCGAGCTGATCAAGCAGTTTATATTCAATGTAATGAGGTTTCTTCGGCTCGCTAGTTCATTTCTACACTGAAAGGTTATCCAGCCTCTCGTGGTGTAAGTAGGCTATCTCGTGATGGGTAGATGAATTATTATACAGGTCAAAGGTGTGGAGAAACATAACGAGCAATAGGGAAACAACATTTTTAAATACAAGTAGGCCTAACTGCTAAAAGAAAGAGCTATACATTTGAAAGGATGAGCATGTGATATGATATGACATTCCGAAATAAGGTTTAAAAAAGACATGACATTTTGCTGATACACAATTTTGATTTACACAAGAAAATAGGCCTATTCCTTTTAACATATATTAACAAAAAGCATTGAATTTTGTTCATTTCAGAATGGAACTTTGACAAATATGAAACCTGGCTGTTATTATTTATTAGTGAATTATATCAGAAGCTATAAAAAGCATTCAGAGATGTTTTTTTATCTTATGCATTCAAGGCAAAAGTGTCGATTTCAGTAATTCGATAGTTAGCTAATGTAAGTGAACAAAGCTTTACCACTGAATGCATGACAAATGAAAGTTTAGGCTGAAGGAAATCAATATTTGCAATAGAAAAAAAATCCTCTTGTCAGATATCATAAAGATCAAAGGGCTAAAATTACAATAAGCTGCATTTATTTGTTTGTTTTGCAAATTACGTCTTATCAAAGTGCATATGTGATGCAAGAAATTCTCATAGAGGCATTATCATTTTAAACATCAAAAGCAACTTTTGAAGATAACAGAAAAAACATGTATTTCCCAACTTCCTGCAGAGAAAAAACTATAGTCAAGTCATGTCACCTTTATATATATAATGCTTTACACAGATTGTTTCAAAAAAATATTTACAGTAATAAAAGGAAAATGATTCAATGATGATGCAAACAGAGATCATTTCGACTGTACAGCTGCTCTAAAAGAAAAGTGCCATTGTTCAGCTGAAGTCAGTTCAGTGTTGATTCGGTTGCATTGTAAATATCATCAGTTATTAAATCAGTTAATTTCAGCAGTTCTGCAGAAAAACAGTGATGTCAGCATCCAGCTCAGTCATGTTCTCATCCAATAGTGTCCAAAATGTCCAATGTCATTCTTTCTTCAATCGAAAAGAAATTAAGGATTTCAATCAAAAAGAAAGAAAGAAAGAATAAAGGATTAAAAAACAATCCAGGATTTTTCTTCATATAATGGACCTTACTGGTCACCAAACGGATTGTTTTCAAGAACAATTTTAAAGCTTCAACCCATTTTTGATTTTAACATTTCTATTTTAGGACAGAGTTTCAATGTAATTCAGTTCAATCCTTCAGAGAATGTGTAGAGTCACAAAGAAGGACATAGCTACACAAAGAGACATTATATCAACTTAAAAAGAAGAAAACACGGTTATGAAGCAGTTATCATTCACTTGGATACACTTCCTTGAACCTCGTCATAATCTGGTGGATTGCATTCCTGTACAGTTGCTTTACGACCCCGCAAATATAGCACAAGTACTAATAGAGCAAAAGAAGCTGCTACAAAGAATATTATCAGCCCAATATATTCTCCTGGGGTCGACAGGCTCCCCCGTGCTATATAATTAGGGTACGGAGTTGTGAATACTTGACCACTAAATATTCCAAGATCAAGAACGCATTGACTTCCATTAACGAGGATGTAGGGCTGAAAGCAATCACATCTATAACTCCCTATCGTATTTATACACTTATGAGCGCAGTCATTATTTGATTCACATTCATCTATATCTTCGCAGGTTTGTTCGCTTCTAACAAAGCCATCCGGACACCAACACGCCAGTCCGCTTTTCATACATAGCGCTTCGCAAACATATTTTGTGCAATAGAAGTCACAGCGGCGTGGATCCCGAACATTAGGACGGAATCGCTCACGACACGAACACCTGTATCCGGTTCCCATAGGAATACATGTATGTTCACAGGGTGCATACATACATTGCGAGTTGTCCAGTATGACCACGCTTCCTTTGCAGAGATCCCCCTGAGGGTCCTCACACAGAAATCCATCCAGTTTTTCTGCGCATGGTTTCACAGTCAATGTTCTGTCGCTGGAGACAGACACGCAGAGAGGAACGCACGCCGTTTCTGCGCTCTCCAAGTTCGTCAACTCCGTGGTTATTTCTCTTTCGCGTAATGCACTCGTATTTCTTGAGCACGTATCCTTTGGAAAATGCTGTCCTATCCAAAAGTCTCCGATCATGTTATCAAGAAGAAAGCCGAGAACTGTATCAGATGCATTCGGTTGGGTAGATAATTGACCGCCCCGTACTCTGCAATTCTCTTGAGCCGTTTGAAAGTCCGCTGGTATTTGGTAGATGTTTGCACAATGTTTTAGATTACTTGAGCAAGCACAGCTATGCCCCAATCCAGCACAAAACGAAATTAACACGATAAAAGTCAAAATAGTTTGTCCATAATCTGAATCCATCCTATCTTGATTTCTAGAGGTAGGGTATGACAACTGCACGAGGATAGTCCATATGGCTTTAAAAGCATTGGATATTGCCAACTTTAGAAAACCCATTAGAGGCCTAAAGGTAAACATAGGAAGGAAACCCCGCCTAAGGGAGCAGATAAATAGCCTACCCCCAAAAATGACGGGTCACTGTTTGTTCTTTTAAATGTGATGCGTTTATAGGCCTACGCACGCTCCGAGAAACGCACCAATGGCAATCAATGACCTTGACAATTACGCATGAATAATGGTGGTCCCACAAGAATGTTCACAGTTAACGATTCAACAGTCAGTCACTCACTCGCTCACTTCCTCATGCCTAGACATTTCCATATAAATGTAGCAGGGCTGTTGTGACATTTCTCGTGGCAATTTTCCGCCAAAAATGGTTTTTGCGTGCATATACTACCCACTGAAAACCCCTTGGGTATGTTTAGGGGGGAGGGGAGGGGGGTGTTCGTGCGTATTATACGCCGTAAAGTGCGTACCATATGCACGCGAAAACTATTTTTGGCGTATAAATGGCACGCGAAATGACATTCGTGCTATAGATACGAACTTTCATGAGATTGGGCAATTGTATTCCTGCACGAACCGGAGATTTTAGTTTCAAGCCCAATTAAACACCAGAACCAACTATACACAGTTTTAAAATACAAAGATTTTTAGGTACAGTTAAAGGTATATTCAAGTTTGAGTATCCTAAAGTGCAAAAATAATATATAGGCCTATAAACTGCAAGTATAATGTTATGTTCACTTAAAGAAAACTTAACTTTACTGAGAGTAGCTATATAGCCTACTTCAAAGTGGACTTTGATAAACTTAAAAAATGTGACAAGTATTTGACTAGAAAACTATCAGTAGCCTATACGTTCACTGCCTAGGGAGACACCGATGACACAGATGGTTATAACACCTTTTGGTTCAGCATAACTCGCTTAATTTTTTTAGCTTGAGTTCTCAAACTTTTATACAATGTATCCACATTTGTTTAGTACCTGTACAGAACCAATTCAGCCCTTGAGAATATCACAGACCTTGTGAGTTGACGTCAAATACATGGTGTTCCTTTGTTAACCGAGCCCACTAACGGGAGAGGTAACACATGTTGGGTAAGTTGTAGCAATAGACAAAAGAAAAATGGATGCCATATGATATTGTTAAAAAACAAATTTATTGAAATAAAATAACAATGTATTTCTCTCTCTCAATAACAGGCTATGTTTGAATACCTTAATAACACGACGACTACAATGTACCTAATTAAATAACTAAATAACCTAATTAATTAATCTTTGTTCATCTTTAGGTCTAACAAAAAAAACATGTCTGTGTGTGTACATTAATCTACATTAATCTAGAAAGAAATAAAGTTCACTGAAAATACATTGTCCTTGTGACAACATGTTCAAATTGCATCACAGTGGGTCCTGTACAATTAAATATGATTTAATAGGCTTTACAGTAAGACAATTATCAAACGAAACAGAAAACAGGTAAAAGACAGAAACTCTACTTAATAAGGTAAATGGTTAAAGTTGACATGACATACATAACTTGCCCTTCCCTGACAGAAAAACACCCTGAAAAAGAAATCAGCCATTCGATAAATCATACCTTCATTATTCATCCTTGCCTTAAAGTATCCTGTGTGGCTTTATTATGATTTTTTTATCCAACATAGAGAGGGAAAAAATATAATTCTGAAATCAGAAAAATGTCACCATCTGGATGTCCAGTAAAGAACACATTCAGGTTTCAACATGACAACAACTTTTCCTTAGTCTTTAAATGATTGACATTAATCCAGTAATCAAATGTAGCACTTGGACATATAATATTTTGTCATTATCATTTAAATCTGACTAATGTTCAAATTGTTTATCATAAATCAACATCTCAGGAAAATGGGGTTTCGAATCAAAATATGACTTTCTGTTACATTGATTTAATACATGTCCCAGAGGACATCAGGACTTTTTATCAGGCATTCTGGGAGACACAACAAGTGAATATAGGGAAAGAAATTAGTTATACATTCATATGAAAGATGATATAAAAATGTTGCCAATTATTTCTCCCAGTATTATAGACTGTTTTCATTACATGTTGCCCCAAGAACATATTATGCAAATGGGACTACCCATTTATTGCCTAAAGCAAAATGGTATATCAATTCTGTTATTTGTTTCATAAAATTATAGTTGAGAATCACCTTTATTCTAAGTTTAAAACAATCCTGACCTAAAAAACTTATTAGTGAATGAAAAAAAATCTCTTTGTTTTTGCCAGTAATTTCATGTCTTTTAATTTTTTAAACAACTGAGGAGTGGTGCCCACAGAGGACATAACATATGAATATTGTTGTTCAATATTGTTAAACCCATCCTCACACCCCACCCACCATTTTTTTAATACTCGAAACAATGTTGTGATTACATAAAAAACGATTTTTACAAGTTCTGAACTGGTGTTTGAAACAAACAATGCTATAAAACAGGCATTTGTGTCAAAACTTTGTGTTGGACATGTATTTCACACTTGGAATACATTTAATTGTTCAGTTAAATGTCGCTTTTCTCCGTTCTTTGTCCAATCCAGATGAAACCCAACAGTAGTTGTCAGCGGTGGTATTTTTCAAAGTGTCTTTTTTTGAACGTTTCCATAAAACGACAGCGATGACCACAGTGAGCGCAACCAGTGTAATAACCGAGGCCAAGGCGCACACCAAGACCCAAGAACTGCCGAGGAAACTTTCTCTGCGTTTAGTGGTGTCCGCTTTAGCGTTCGTCTTGTTAAGTTGAGGGGGGTTGATTGTTGTCGACTCAAAACTGACAGGTAAATGACTCAATTTAGTGATGAACTCTTCTCTATGAACTGGAGATTGAGTGTTTTGTGGATTCTCGGTGGGTTCCTGGACGCAGCTGATGCCATTTTTAGCCAAAATGAAGTTTTCTCTGCACGAACATTTGAAACTACCCATAGTATTGAGGCAGATGTCTTCACATGGTTTACCAAGACATTCATCTATATCTGTACATATCCCTCTATCGTCTGATAATGAAACGTAACCTGCGTGGCAGTAACAAGAGTATGAACCCTGTGAATTGAGACAGCCCTGCTGACACTTTGATTCGGTGCATTCGTCCACGTCTTCACATTGGCCAGCAACAAGCCTGAACCCTGGGTTACACTCACAAAGATAGCTTCCCGGCGTGTTGTGACACCTGTGTTCACCGCAGACACGCTGGTCACATTCATCGATATCAACGCAGCTGATGTTGTCTACAGACAGCTGAGATCCATCCGCGCATGCGCACGAAAATCCAGCAGCTGTCGGAATACACTTTGATTTGCACGGTGAATTTTCGCAGGTGTTTCTGAGAGCGCAACTAACTTGATCATCCATCAGATAATAACCGTCACGACATTCACAATGAACACTTGCTCCTGCAGTCTCTGAACAATGGTGATGACAGCCTCCGTTTTCGCGCGCACAACTTCTATTATCTCGAGCGCAAAAACGCTCTGAATTTGTCCAGGTAAAAATGCCATCTTTGTTGTCACAAAAGGAGATAAAGGATTCTGCATTTTTCGACCGGTCGCACAGTATTTCAGCCCATGTCCCGTGTGGTATCATCGCCAACTTTTTTGCGGTTTGCGGTTTGTCTAAGAACGGAAGATTATATTTGACATAACCTGGTTTTTCCATCAATATAGGTTTGCACATGCCTTTGGAAATAAATTTACATATATAAAATGCACTTTCTCTACATGAGCCATCTGTCCACTTGAGATCGTCAGCCAGCGAAATCGACACGCACCTATTTTCCGTGCACGTGCGCAAAGGTTTCTTTTTCCATTTGGAAAATTTGGATTCTTTTGGGTCTGTTGTCCATCTGAAGCCGTGCAACTCCTCAGTGAAATCCGTGCAGCGTCCTTTTGGCAACGCAAGTCCGATCCAAAGTTTAGAGTTAATGATGCTGATGTCTTCTGCTGCTAGAAGAACCGATTTAACGCTCTTAAATTCATTGTCATTTCTCATAGTAACCAAATTGCCACCATTATTGACACAGATATTAGAAGCTTTTTCAAAATCGTTTTCTTTCAAATGCAATGTGAAGCAAGCCTCGGCTGTGCAGGTTGGGATCACCCGGCCAGATCCGTCAGCGATAAAAAAGGACAAGATCAGAATCAGTACACGCATCATCCCGCCAATTTCATTAATGTTAAAATACTTATCGCTTTGAAGAAAAATTCAGTTTATCTCTGAGAATGAAGAAAGAGTTCTTCATAGGCATTCCCAAGACTCAAACTAATGCATCCTGTTTAGCCCAGTGAACCTACAATGCGAGTTCCTGACGCCAACAAAAAACAACTGACTTAGCCTATTGTTTTGACTACTTTCCCAGATGTATCAGCCTATGGCAGTTCAACAACGTGACACCAGTGCAATTTTAGAATTAGACTTAAATCCATGTTTCATTCTGTCATGGTTTCTAATGAAGAATCACATTCAAACCTTTATTATAAAAAAACATAGCCTATAGAGAAGTGTCCATTGGGGTTGTCAAGAATCAAGCTTAAGCAAACAAATCTTGATGTTCATGTGTCATCAAGATAATAATACATCCACATCCAATAATACAATAATACAATAATACAATCATGATCAGACAATTGTACTTGAATCTGAGAGACAAAAAACTGGGAGAGTAGCCTAGATGAAACCTGTCAAAATGCATATATTTTTCTCATTAATCATAATTCACAAATGACAGTTATCAAAAAGAGAAAAGTTGTGTATTATGCTGTCATTATTATATTTCCCCCAGCACAATTCTATTGCATTTTTAATGAATTCGCACTTTATTTTACAGTCCTGTTCTTATAATAGTATATAACCTTGAACCTACCCCTAAACCATATAATCTTAAACCTTACTTGTATGCCATCAAATAAAGTGCATTACCTGAATTACTTTACTGATCTAATGAGATCCAGGTTAAATTAGAATATTGTGCAAAATTTAATTTTAGTAATTCAAATTAATAGGTGGAACTAATATATTATGAACTCATTTCATGCAAAGTGAGATATTTCAAGCCTGTATTTGTTATAATTTTGATGATTATGATTTACAGCTTGAAAACCTTTTCACAATATTCAAATTTTTTTAATTTGGGATTTTCATATAAGCTGTAAGCCATAATCATCACAATTATAACAAATAAAGGTTTGAAATATCTCACTTAGCATGTAATTAGTCTATATAATATATTAGTTTCACCTTTTAAGTTAAATTACTGAAATAAAGTAACTTTTGCACGATATTCTAATTTTTCGAGTTTAACCTATAGGCCCATGAATGCAGATAGAAA
>JAOTRC010000013.1:5153636-5174533 GCA_027497675.1 Cyprinella lutrensis
TATTTTTTTCCTACTATGGAAGTCAATGAGACCAGAAACTGTCTGGTTACTGATATTCTTCTAAATATCAAAAAAATGTCTGAATACATTCGAAAACGGAAAAACCCAACTGTTTAACTCTGGGGGAGTGGTCAAATGAGCCTATTTCCATAAAAACTGGAAGTATCTTGGTGGTCTTTCAATTGGTCTTTCGTTTTCAACTACATCTGGAAGTGGTCGAAAGTGGACAGATTAAATCCCACACTTACTCACAAATAGACTTCGACATCCTTTTCGTCTTTCAGCTCCAGAACCAGAGCGAGTTAAGGGCCCCCACTGCAGAAAAGGCCGCCCTGTTTCTTGACGCCGCCATCGCAGCACGGAGCACTAACCGGCCGGATGCAGATGAGGAAGACCGGCGCAACTCGCACATGCTGTTCACCTTACACATCTATCAGTACCGCATGGAGAAGAGCGGCAAGGGTGGAAGTAAGTCTTGTGTTTGCTATGCTGCTACTTTTGCAGCCTGCTCTAAATCGATCACACTCAGTCTAGTCTAATTTCTTCTCCTCCTCCTAATTTACCCAGTGAAAGGAAAAATGCATCTCAAGCTTATTAATGTAATAGCTGTTATATTACAGGCCAAATCAGAGAGTTACCAGAACCCCTTCAATTTTCCTCTCGCTCCATCGTAGAAGGAGGTAAATCAATCATGTCTGCTTTGACCACTTCATTAAACTTTAATGGGAATTTTAACAGAGAGTAATAATTCATGAGCAGCTAACAGCTCTAATCATAGTCGAGGTAGCTGTCACGAAGCCATCACGGTGCTAATTTGCATAGGTAAATACAGTGTTGGTCATCTTTGAATGGCTTCATCAACTCTTCTGGTTTTAAAATTGCAAAGGGTAGACAAAAACATCTAGGAATGGAGTAAATAGGTTATTTCTGCAATTCACAAACGTAATAATATAGTGTTTCAAGGTCTAACATTTCTCTATGTAATAACAGTGTATTGTCATTTTACCCTTTGTCATTCGGTATTCTGTGTTCTGCCATTGTGTATGAACAAGTCTGTTATTCTTACTAGTAGTTATTTGCTAGACATATAGCAGAGGATATAATCATCGGAACAGTTCCTCATCTGTAAAGCGCCCAGATGTGCATGCATTTAACCTTGTGTTACTCCAAGTGTATCTGTTATATTCATAGGGCAAATAATGAGTAGACAGCACATCACAGTCTCACATGTGTATTTATGTCTCATGTTATGCATAGGATGAATATAGGTGTTTATCTAGGCCAGGTTGATCTGTCTTTGAATCATAGTGGCCTCCGCAACTTACTCATGAATAAATCACACACAGTCTCGTCAGCCGCAGGTCTTCTCTAGGGGTGTTTATTAATATGTCTGTGCATTTGCCATTCCTCACTCTGCCTGACACTACCCCAGTGTCATCAGCGTGGTATAACCACACTGGCAGCATCTCAAACTGTCAGGGATATCAGTAATGAGTGGGGTTGACAGTGTATTTTTATCTTCCATTACAAGGATGACTAAGCTGGTATTTTTACCAAATGAGATATTACCTCTCATTTCTCTCTCTCTTTCTCTTTTTTTCGTCCAGTGTCTGGTGGTAGGAGCAGATTGCATCTGATTGACTTGGGGAGCTGCGAGAAGGTGCTTTGTAAGAGTAGGGACGCAGGAGGAGGTCTGTGTCTGTCTCTCACTGCTCTGGGAAATGTCATACTGGCTTTGGCCAACGGAGCCAAACACGTTCCATACAGGTAAGGAAATGTAAATAAGATATTGAAATGGGTGCTGTTGCTTAAAATGTGTAGATATGGTGCTAGCATCTTCAGGGTCATTTTTTTCTACTAGTAATCAATATTAACAAATTGACATTCGACTTGCATAACTGCCAAGTGGGATATTGCATAAAATATCAGGTATTTTTATAATGTCAAATACATCACTTACGTATGCAGGTATGGCCATTAGCAGAATGTTCATGATGATTGTGAGTATGTGCTTGGATCTGTCACGTTTAAATAGCATTTGAGCACATAATGAAAGATGCCAGCAACAAGCTTGAACCTGTGATCTTTGTGTTGACAGGTTTATTGTCTGACTGATGCACTGCTGTTTATCTGTATTTTGCTGAGATCATAGATGATGTGCTCATAGATCAGGCATCCTTTTTTGAAATAAAAACTGATATCTTTTTAGGATCACATGTACCTTATTTCTCGCCTTTCTAAAAGCTATGTACATTTAGAAGAATTGCAATACAGACATTTTTTGTAGCTTTTTGATTAATATCATTGGCAGAAGAGTTTAGTGAACCTTTCGATGGCTCTGCACTTTTAGTGAACATTTAACGGCCAGGCTCCTTCAGTATTTGAGTAAACGGCTCACTTTCTGCTGACAATCTATCAACCTGTGTTTATGCTGACAAATGAAAATGTATTTTTCTAGGGATAGCAAGCTCACAATGTTACTGCGAGATTCCTTGGGGAACATCAACTGTAGGACAACCATGATTGCTCACATCTCCGACTCCCCTGCCAATTATGCTGAGTCTCTTACCACCATTCAGCTGGCCTCCCGAATCCATCGTATGAGGAAAAAGAAATCCAAGGTAACTTTTTGGAAGTAGATTTCAAGAAACGACTAGAATTCAAGAATACTCGTAAAAATAATTGTATATTCTACTTAGAAGATTTCAATCCGATTCAAATTTTATACCAAATTTCAATCCGAGTCAAATTTTTTATACCAAACAAAATCAACTTTTTTGAGATAAAAACAGAGAAATATGTTTAATGAATATTAACAGCAACAATGATTAAGATTATAATTGAGTATCATTAGTTTCATTGTTATGGGGCATAGAAAAAGTCACATGATGTACAGTATTGACCTTGAGGTAGTCCTGCAACAGCTAAATGGTTTTTAAGACTGTTTACTATATAATTAAGCAGTCATATTGGGATTTGTATAGCACTTGTCCAAGCACAGTCAATGCATCGGCTGCTTAGACATAACATAATGTGTTTGTGGATATGTTTTGAAAAGGTTACAATAACATTACATCAGACTTCCAGAGTTATTTTTTTAATGTTTTTTTTGGTGTTGTCTTTGTCAAGTATGCATCAAGTTCTTCTGGAGGGGAGAGTTCCTGTGATGAGGGAAGGATCCGTCGACCACCACATTTGCGGCCCTTCCATCCCCGGACTGTGGCCCTTGACCCAGATCTACCATCATTCCTCAGTGATCCTGACTATTCTTCAAGCAGCGAGCAATCATGCGACACTGTAATTTATGTTGGCCCTGGTGGTGCTTCCATCTCTGATCGAGAACTTAGTGACAATGAAGGACCCCCTGCCTTTGTTCCCATCATCCCTTCCCTTAACCGTAAGCAACGAGGGAAAGAAGGGCCAGTCGACCATGATCACTTCAAATGTAACACCTTTGCTGAGCTTCAGGAGCGATTAGAGTGTATTGATGGTAGTGAGGAACCTACAGCCTTTGTTGGTGAATCTGGAGAAAATTCTGAAAGCCCAAAAATGGACCGTAGTGCAACCAAGTTGAAAGAAGGCTCTAGTTGCGTTTCAGTTTCTCCCAAGACTCCTACCAAAGCACTCTCATCAACACAGGACAGCATATCCCAAAAGTCAATTTATGTGGCCAATAAACTGCTCAGCAGTCCAAAACACAAATTAGAACATCCCAAATTGGAAAGTTCCCAATCATACAAAGATCTCAGAGACATGTCTGAGAATCTGTGTAGGACAAGCGCAGATGGTGAAAAGGTGCAAATGGATACTGGATCCCTATGTTCTCCAGGAAAACCAATAGTATCCCAAAACTCAGAGCCTGTGGTTAGGGAAAAGGTTTTTTTCAATAAAAAGTTACCCAAGCCTGCTCCCCCACCGCCACAACAAAGAGACTACGGCAAGGTCAATATTGAGACTGAAGAAAGGTCTGCCACAAGGATACCACCAATTGGGATGAGCCATCAAAAGAGAGGTGATTCAAATGGGAACTCACCTGTCAAAGTCCATCATCTCAATCCTAGGAGTCCTGGGGAAATGAGGTCCAATCTTAGGGAGAGGTGCATGGAGAAGGACATACTAAGGACAACTGTAACCCTCAAACAGCCAGTGGAGCTAAACGGAGAGGATGAGCTTGTATTCACTCTTGTGGAAGAGTTATCAATTGGTAGCATTGTGGACAATGGGAGGCCCTCAAGTATTGTGAGTTTCAATAGTGATTGCTCATTACAGGCCCTTGCCTCAGGGTCACGACCAGTAAGCATCATTAGTAGCATCAATGATGAGTTTGATGCCTATACATGCAATGTTGGTACCTCTGAGGCAAACATTAAAATGGTGGCTCCATTACAGGATAAAACATTTGCTTCGCTTGGCAGTCGTGGTTCTTCTATCACTTCATGGCTCAGTGAAGTAAGTGTCTGTACTGTGGATAGTGAAGGTGCCCAATCAGCAGATGTATTTCTCCCTCAAGGTACTCATACTGGTCTAGATAGCAGTTTCTACCTTGATTCGTTAAGCATGTTCCAAAGCAGCCCTCAAAAGCAGCCCAAGAACTCTTTGAATGACAGTGGCTGTAGCTTCTCGGATTTGGACAGCGACAGTGCTGTATCAAGCAAACTTTCACTTAGCAACTGCCCATCTTCTCCAGAGGCCCCACAACTATCTGCCAAAAATTTGCCAAAACTTGCAAAGGCAAATACCATTCATTTAGCTGATCCCAAGTCCTTTCAAGAATCTCAAGTTGTCCAGTGTAGTCCTTCCAGGAAATTAAAACCTACCTCATCTATAGCCCATAGTAGCAGTATCAGTGGAACCAGCTCCAGTAGCAACTGGAGACGTGAGCCACCAAGGCAAGACTGCATCCCAGATGCATGGCACCGAGTAGATAGCTCATTGGAGTCGTCTTTAACTTCTAGTTCAAGTTCTACGTCCAGACTGGTAAAAAATGGAATGAGTGGAATTCCTGCAAGAAAAGCAGGTACAAGCAGCAGCGTACCTCGAATGCCCAAAACACTGGGGTCAAACCCGTCCCAAAGGGTGGTGGACGGATGTGAAAAAACCAGCAACAACAGGAAAATCGAGTCCCCAAGCAGGATGCCACAGCTCAGACGAGGTGCGACAACGCTTGGAACAGTTACGGTCATCCATCCGTCCATTGATGTCAAGCTTGCGCAAGATATTGTTTCCTCAACAAGCAATTTGAAGTTCTCCTCATTAGGAAAAAGTGGAAAAGCAAGTAAACAAGAGGAGAGCATGTCAAAACCTGGAAATGTATCACCTCCTCCACCTCCTGTTCGCAAATCCAGTTTGGATCAAAAGAATCGAATCCTGTTTCCCTCAAGTGCCTTAAAGTCTGCTTATGATGCGGGAAAGTCTTTAGCACCAAGGGCCACAGGTTTAGAGGATGACATTGATATTTGCTCTAGGGTTGATTCGAATAGTTTAAGAGCATCTAACTTAAAGGCAGAACATAGTTTGATAAAAGCAACCTCCAGTCTCAAATCTAGAGGAGCTAGAAGTGATACAGGACAGCTTTATGGGAGCCAGATATCTCTAGACCGATGTGACAGTTTATCATCTTTGGGGTCTAAACCTGTTCTTAGTCGAGAGAACAGTGGTGCTAGTCTCAATAGCAAGTCAAGCAAGTCTGTCAGTAGGTTTGGCTCACCTGTTTCCACCTCTTCCCCAATCGCTACCTCTCCTCCTTCTTGTATAAACCCAGTAAGCACTGTTAAAAATGGAACTGTCAAAGGCAGCCTTAATGCAAGACCAATACCTGCTAATGCCAACAAAGCTCGTACATTATCTGCAAACAACTCCAAATCCCTTAGCTCATCCACTAAGTCTCTTGTGGCACCTGCAACAAGGAATGCCAACCTTCCACCTTCAGGAAAGACTGCATTACCTCGAGCAACAGTCGGATGCAATGGTAAATCCACAAGAGGGACTATCATGGGTACCAAGCAAGCAATGAGGGCAGCAAACAGTCGTGTTAGTGAGTTGGCATTGGCCAACACTTCTGGGAAACATACAAGGGGCTCGGGGGATTCAGACAGTGGCAATGACAGTGGAGTGAACCTCAACGATGACAAGCATACCCCAATCCCCATTCTTCCATCTCCATATAGTAAGATAACAGCCCCAAGAAGACCTCAGCGCTACAGCAGTGGGCATGGAAGTGATAACAGTAGTGTGTTAAGTGGGGAGTTGCCTCCTGCTATGGGACGAACTGCCCTTTTCTACCATAGTGGAGGGAGCAGTGGATACGAAAGCATGATCCGTGACAGTGAAGCTACTGGTAGTGCTTCTTCAGCCCATGACTCTATGAGTGAAAGTGGGATGTCCTCCTCTGGTCGCACAAGGATCTCCAAAGCACCCAAGAAGAGGTCAAATGGTGAGTAGCACCTGTTGTTTTCTATGAAGACATCAAGCATTTGATACGGTTAGATTGCTTTACTTTTTAGATATGCCTGTCATGAAGTCCACACAACTCTTTCTGAGAGCTAATCTGGCAATGAAACAATGACATTTTATTACGGTTTTATTGTATAAATACGTGCCTATTTAAGACAGTTGTTTCTTCATGGATCAGGCCTCCAGAGGCGGCGTCTCATCCCAGCTCCCTTACCGGACACCTCTTCCCTGGGGAAGTCTGGGACCACGGGCCAGTGGGTGGACCTCCCCCCTATGACCGGACCATTGAAAGAGCCTTTTGAGATCAAAGTGTATGAAATTGATGACGTGGAGCGGCTTCAGCGTCGAAGACAGGAGAAGACAGATGAGGTTAGAAGGGGATTTCTGGGTGGGTTTACTTTTAGAAACTGAGATCTGGTGAGATTCATATTTAACTTTAGACTTTTCTCATGGGAATGTAAAATATGTGAGAAATGTTTCATCTTAAAGTGCAAAGTTAAAATGTAAATTGACTATGTATTATAAGTTTGCACAATGCATAATTGATGTACGATACCAATTTTTTTTTTCACAAGTAGCTTTCCAAAGATTGCTTTGATCTAGGTTGGGTTAGATTGTCTAATCTAAAGAGCAATATGCTTTATGTGTCATATTCAAACTCTATACATCGAATGAAGATTTTGGCTCTTTGCTTTTTATGAAAAGCATAATGATAATGTTAGGGTTAGTATGTATGCTAGTAGAAGATTGGTTTTGAAGATTGGCTTTTTTGGTTACATTTGAAACACTGGAGGGATGAAAAGCAGTTAACTATCGGGAATTAATTAGTTTGGGGGTAAAACTGCAGGAGAGAAATTCTGTAGTAAAATTATCTGTTATGATTTCTATGATCAAATCAGCAGGGTGAAGTTATCAAATAGATTTAAGAAGATGATCCTCAATTTTTCTGTCGGTGTTTTTACGGCCAGTTGGTATTGTAGCATTATTGGATGATAGCAGAGCATGTATGTTGTTTATCTCCACTTAGTATAGATTCTTACATCCTTTTCCTCTTTGTCACAACAGTCAATTCAGGATGTTGAGAAGGTATATTCAATAATTGGCATAAATGTTGCTCGATTGTATAAGTGAACCAGACTGCAACGGGAGAGCTTAGTCTTCCAATACAATGCCTGAAATATATCACAGTATTATTATAGTTCTGTATCCTATGGTTCTTTTGTGCAGCAAATGTCATGGAAAGGTTAAAGCAATTTAAGGAATCAGCATTGTATTTTTCTTCTTCTTCAAATCAATCGCAACAACAACACAGTGAAATGCAGTCTCACTCGATAAGCCCAAAATGATTTTGCCTTGTTTTTGCAGTCAAAAAAGTATGTGGCATGGAACTGTAAGTGATGTCCAACGTCTGTCCACAGGGCCTGATGTATTTTAACACTAAATTGAAGGTTCTTGAGAAACGACAGCTGCAAATCAAAGATCTCGCAGCCAAGCATAAGACTCTGAAAGAAGAGTTGGAGGACACCAAGTCTAGACTAATGATGGATTCCAGCAAGTGGATAGGAGAGTGTAAGTATTATGTCTTTACACTA
The DNA here is from genome assembly GCA_027497675.1 of Cyprinella lutrensis. Classification (NCBI taxonomy): domain Eukaryota; kingdom Metazoa; phylum Chordata; class Actinopteri; order Cypriniformes; family Leuciscidae; genus Cyprinella; species Cyprinella lutrensis. The sequence goes on from JAOTRC010000013.1 coordinate 5,161,682, forward strand.
GTTTGGACACACTGACTTGTGACTGGTAGTGCTTCTAGTCCTACTAGTAATACTTCCAATCCATAACTGTGTTTTGGTATGTTTCACAGTCGAGGTGGATGAGGATTTGGATCAGGAGTCGCAGGAGTACTTGGAGGCATTGGAGCAGGCAACGGCTGAACTGGAATACTGCGTCAACATATGCAAGTCTCGCGTCATGATGGTGACCTGCTTCGATATTCGGGTAGCATCTGACGTGCAGGAAGGACCGCGAGAAGTTGAGGTTTAAGAACGCGACGTGGCGATCGACGGAAAACGGGAAAGAGATGGAGGAAGACGGGACCCTGGATGTCTGAAAGATAGGATACATGATAATGAAATGTAGCAGCCGGTCCAGTGATTGCGAGAAAACTCATGGATCAATGGAATAGCTTCATAATAAGATGGAAAACTAAATTCTGCATGAAGAAGTCTGGAGAAGACAAAACTGTTCTGGTTATATGCAGTGCCTCATAACAAACACGGAATAGACTTGCTCAAAACGAAAGCCAACAAGCTTTGATGCGTTCGACGCATTTCCTTACCCAAAGGAAAAAGAAGAATCATTCTCACTTACCGAAGAGTTATTCAACCACGCCACAAAGTGCCTTTTTCATATGACTGTTTTGTACATTTGTTGTCAATCATTATTTTTTCTACTGGTGCTAGTGCTATGACCAGCATACTCAAGCCGAACCATATTTTTTATTTTATTTTATTGCATTGTATAGTGTATTTATATGAACTTACGGTGTGTGAAATATAATTTGGGGTGCAAAAGGAGAGCAATAAGCTGAACTTCCATGCTTTGCCTTTGCCTCCTGAACTATCACCTCTGTCGGCATATTGTTATTAAACCTTTTGAGCCTTATGTTGTATTTGTAGTCTCTGTCGGAGTGTTTTTCTATCTCTCAAAGGTCTTTTTAAGGAACATGGTATCACTCGGCAATTGACAGTCATACGCGATGCAAGCCAGGTGTCATTTAAGTGTTGTGTTTGGTTTCCTTGGCTCCAAACCTTTCATACTGTACCGAAAATGGATGCATATGCACCTTTAACATATTTATTTCCCAGAGAATCCTATTGGCGATTTGAATTGGTACTACAGTACGTTTGCTAAGCCACGTTGAATGTACATTAAAGCATTTTAATGAACAGCACAAAAAATCCCAAGAATTGAAATCTTCAGCTTTGTTATTGGTTCTTATCACATGCAAGTCATTGCCATTGTTATGCCTGCGATGGATGCGTGTTACTAGAGAGGTGCAATCTATTAAAATGCAGATTGGCCTCTTGTTCTTGTTTACTTTAAATAGACACTTTGGCAAAGGGCATTCATTAGTGTAACCTCACATGTCTAGCTCGGCCTTTCTCTGTGTGCTGCATTAAAAGAGCTGTGGTTGTGATTAAAGAGGGGTGAGGTGACATTTGTGCGGTACAGGAAGGACTCTTTTCCATAACTTTTCAGATAACAGCATCCTAGTAACCATAAAAATATCTGATGAGATTTTAAACACTGTGGCCCACTCAATGGCATATTGGATGCTATTTGATGCATATTGGATGCTAAAATACACTTTTTTATAGACTAAGGGAACGTTGATGCTGTTTTACAAATATTGACTTGCAGTCCATGTCTTCAAACATTAATAAAGTCTGGTTCATGATGCATTGCAGTTTTTTAACTACCGTGGATGTATATCCAAGCCTTAGACCTATGCATCCATGTAATCATGGTCTTGAACAAACAACCTCAGCAACTGCAACATTACGCATTTAGCACAAATGACCGTCTCAATGGCTAGGCTTCACAAGATCGATTATCAATATTTTTAGCACTCGTTGTCAACTGCTGTAAAAGACCACATCTGCATTTCTCTGATGTCAAAGACGCCATTACACAACTTTGCTGGTAAAAGTGATTGAGTGTTTTGTAGCTGCCACAATGACTTTGCTGTTACTTGTCTATCAAAGGCCACGAATGACCTTTAGATCTCATTTGACATGAAAATCAAAACCTTTTCTTGGATTTATTTACCTTTATAAACACTCTCAGGCCCTTTTTCAAGATGCTGCGTGAGATTTGTATTTTTTTCTAGAGTTTATTCTTCATCTTTGAATTTTGTATTGATTATGCTGGCATTCACTACACTTTATGAACATGGGTTTAAAAGACACCAAACTGATTTTTTTGTTTGTTTGTTTGTTTTCAAATGAAAGCTGACAAAGTATGTTGCGTCATGTTTCATATCAAATCATATTTTCTAACTTTTTGTTTGTTTGTTTTGTAAAGAATTTTTCTGACCCTCTGTATAAATGTATTATATGGCAGCTTGGGATAACACTGTTTTTCTTGTGAATAAAAATGTCCTTCTTATTTGTCTTTGTCTGTCCATTTCTTTGAAACATTTCTATGTCTGGAATATTTAATTCATCATTAAGATGTTTCTTTTTTAGCTTTTCACAAGTAAAACTTGATTACAGTCTCAATTATTAGATTGTATGAAGAAAATGTTGAAGTTACGCACCCTCGTGTCGTTCCAAACCTGTAAGACTTTCATTCATCTTCGAAACACAAATGAAGATATTTTTATATGATGAATAGACTGAATTTAGGCTTTTATTCACATACAAATATTAATCAAATCTTTTGATTACATAAAATATATACATATAAAACACTGAAAATTTGTATTACATGTCCATTGCTTAGCTATCAGGTCTGCAATCTCATCAGTCATTGGACAAAATATTGTGGCACATTGTAAAGCAGCATGACTGTTACACTCAAAGACTGTGTCTGAATGATCAGATCAACAATGCATCCCTCAGCTTCTTTGCAAATAAAGAACGCTTGTGTTATGTTCCATGTTTACATCGATATTATTATGAAATGCCTTTTCAAATATGGTAAATGTCAAGGACAAACCTATGGCTAAACTAAACTAGTATATATCTGCCAGAAGTTGTTTAGTTCTGTTTCTAAGTATTGAGCCTTATTAAATCGTAAATAGTCTGAGTATTAATACACACAAAGCTGAAATCCAATCCAATGCCGAGCTGCTATTAAAACACACTGGAATTCTAGTTTACAAATCAATCACCCCAGTTTTGTCGGGGAAACACAGCGAGACGCAGAACTATATAAAGAATGAGGGACATGTCAGCAGTCCACAGGTGTTGGAGATAAATATATAGAAAGTGACGAGCTGTGTCTGCAAAGCAGCATAGCACAGATTCGCACAAAAACACATTCACATGCGTTGAACATGGTCCTGTCACCTCGACACCTGCTCTGATTTCCCCACACGCATACTCTATTTGATTGGGCGTACACACAAACGCACGTCCATGGGAGTGATTACTGTGAAAAGCACAGCTCTTGCAATTTACCACCCAAACAATCTAAGATAACAATTTGGTTGTGTATGGTTCAGGTATTTTTCAATTCAAAAGACACAAGGCCATCATTTAAAATAAAATGCAGGTCTTTAACCAAGCCGCACAGCATGCTAATGCTAGCAGGTTGCATTATACATATGTTGACATCTCGCTGGGCCCATAATTCCCTCACCCTTTCTGTCTTCATTCCACTGAAAGCAGCAGTAATGATTTGGCTATTGTGTTGGAGCAGCTGGTCACTGTATCGCTAATCAAATCTGTAGCCTTTAGCCTAGCGAGCCCTGAGTGCTTTTTGACGGCAGGAAAGAGCGCCAAATCACTCCAATGACAATGATTAGAATGTACACACAATTTATTCAGGGACACTGATGTGTATTTTTGTGCCAGTTATTGCTGGTATAATCACCATAACTGGGAGTGACTATGGGGCTATAGTTTCTGGGCATGTTACCACAGGATTTTTTTTTATGCTTTAAAGCTTATGTCTCATTTGTTCAAAATCAATTTACAGGGATAGTTTACTTATAATGTCATCATGCAGGCCTACATTATTCTCAACTTCATGTCGTTTCAAACACAAATACTTATATTTTTCACATCTCTCATCAAAGCTATGTGAAGACATGACCAGAGCAAAGGCTTACAGTCAGTGAAATCTTTATTGACTTCCAAATAAACAATAAAAAAATAACACAAACCAAAAAACACTCAATCCTCCTCACAGAGATCCCTCACTAGAACTCCTTTCACAGACAAACATGGGGTCAACCATTTTACAGTAATAGGGAATTTAAATAATGTTCACATACCTAGCAACATAACTACACTGAAAATAAAAATAATATTCAAAATTCATCAACCTTAATTACACGAGGAAAATAATACAAATAATAAACAAATACATAAACAAACACAATAAAACATGAAACAAACCCCCCCTGCTCCCACTGAGAAATGGACTATGCCTACACTACCCAGAATTCTTTGGGATGGCATAAAAGGAGGAACAGGAAGGCCGCACGGCCTCTTAGACACCCGCTCCCGGAAACCATGCTGCAGACATCAACCCAGAAGGTTAGTTTTGCATATGAGGATAAAACTAATGATTTATGTAAATACCAAAATAAAGAAATAAATCTATTGGTGTTTTTTAAACTAATGTGCACCTCAGACTAGAAAAAAGTTACCAAATAATGAGAAACAAACACACAAAAGAATATAAACCAAACAGGCATAGGGGTCTACACAGCCATCAGGGCTAAATTAGGACTTTGTCACAAGGTACCATTTTGCTTCAGATAGTTTGGAATAGCCTATAGTGCAAGTTGAATGAACTTGTTTTTTAAAGAGTGTTTTTGTCCTGATTGAATGAAATATTTGTGTTAAAGGGATACTTCAGCCAAAAAGGATTTTTTTTCATCATGAGTTTCCCATTAACTTCCATAGTAAGAAAAAGAAATAGGCCTATTATGGAAGTCAGTGGCTAACATTCTTCAAAATATCTTTTGTGTTCAACAGTAGATAGGAACTCATACAGGTTTGTAATAACTTGAGGGTTAGTAAGCAATGACAAAATGTTCATTTTTGGGTGAAATATCCCTTCTAAGTGAAACAGTTGTGACCTATAGTTGCTTCATTTCTATATTGGGATGTATTTCCAAGTGAAACTTAAACTGAATGAGGAGGTTTAGTGCTCATTGCCATCTCTAGAGCAGACTGACGGTTGGAAGGAAGTAGGCCTAGGCTAAATAAGGATGTTCTGTCACTGACATCTTAAGGGAATGCCAAGGGGAATACAATTTTAAGATTTTGACGAAAGATTACGGAGACAAACAATGTGGATTAATTTAAATCCACGGATTAATTGACTGTGAATGAAGTAAAAAGGTGATTTTTTTATTTTTTATTTCATGGAGACTTCAAATTCAGGGGCCGTTTACGCAACACTGTTTTCCTAAAAAAACAAACAAAAAAAAAACAAACAAATTGAAAACTGTTTGTGTTTTGGTTGTTCATTTACACGACAACAGCGTTTTGGGTGCCTAAAAAAGTGTACTTTTGAAAACGGTCTTATCGTCAAAAATGCAAATTTATTAAACCAGTGACGTCTAGTTATCAGTCATGCAGATTATTCAACGTTATCTCACGACCAATTTGTACAAATTCGTACAAGTGATTAAAAGTGGGTAATTCATACTAATTCATACGACCTCACCCGTACGATTCCACGTGAAACCCACTATTGTTACGAATTAGCCGTCGTTTTTTGGGATCTGTATTAATGAGGATTACTTTGACAACGTTATGGTCTGCATACGAAATACTCAAAGGAAACGTTTCTGCTCGTGTAAGCATAGGCCTACCTTAAATGTCATATTTTGAGTTAACAATTTTTTTGATCATATTATTGTGATTTAATGTTAAACTTAGAATATTAATGAGTCAAAACATCTTGGGCTGATTTTAAACCAGATATCTTTACTCTAAAACGAAACATTTCATGTGACTTTTTTCCTCATGTGAATATTAAAACTGAAATTATGTTATTAGCTTATGCAAAAGTACAGGAATGGAAAATATAGCAAGTATCTGTGTACTGTTGGAAATGGGATTTGTTGCAAATGTCTAAAAGGTGACAGCCACTCATGAATATACAGAGATGGTGAAAAACTGTGCCTGCGAATCTAGTGTGTAGGTGTAGGCAACACAATATTTCCTTGTTTTTTACTGCATTTTCAGCAGGTACCAGATGATAGTACCCTCAAGATAGTAGAAATCATATTTGTCACATTCATGTTATATTTCCTGTTGAGTTTATATCTATTCAAGCTCATGCATTATTAACTTATGGAGCAAACTTCTCTGGTGCCTGTGTGTGTTTTACCACTTCAAATTCTCAAACGCTCCCAGCTCTCACTAAGGGATCTCAGCTTTTAGAAAGCGCCACAGCTCCTGAACCCTACCCATCAGAACAGGACCCTTTATTACTGAGACATTCTGAATCTGCTGTAGGGAGATGTGCTACACTGCTGAGTCTACAGTTTTAAAGGGCCATTTTGACCCTGATGCTGAAATGAGAACATTTGGACGCTCCTGCAGGGGATAGAACGTGATGGCAATGCAATGAGGAGGAGTTCAGGGAAAAGTCAGGAGAAACGTCATCAGTCAAAGACATTTCAAGATATGAAGAGTTCAGATGCAAAAGCCTCTAAATGCCATTTGAAATTTTATCAAACTTTTATATTCAAGTCCAGTAATTTCACTTAAATGACAATTAATAGGTAATCCTCATTACAATTTAAATGAAATTACAGAACTTAAATATTCAAGCTTGATAAAAATGATAATTTTAGAAGAAAATTTCAAATGGCATTTAGAGGCTTTTGCATCTGAACTCTTCATATATTCAATTTAGTTTGAAGTGTGAAATACATTTTTTAGAATCATTTTTCACTCAGAAATTGCTATCAAATTTTCACGAGCAATTACAAAATAACAGCTGAAAGTGTAAAACTGGTTATTTTCTTGTAAAACTTAAGTTGTTGACAAATTATTTTGTCAGTATATTAGATGCGTGCATTTGCTCTTAAAGTAACAGCAGCCTAATATTCCTGCTGCTGTGTGTTTTTAATTTTAATCAAACAGCAAAGAATAAAGAAAAAAAAAATACTTTTGTAACTTTAATAAGGCTTAACGAATAAGGATGTTTAATTTATACAGTGAAGATTTCGTGTTTTTTTTCTTACCTTTGCACACAAGTTGTATGATATACAATATATAGCCTAGTGCATGAACCACTTTTATGGTCCTCTTTTTTGTTTTTAGCCAAATTTTAAACAGTCTTGAACCTTTTTTATTACATGGAAGAAAAGAAGCCATTTGGAAATGTAAATGATGCCACGCTGTTCATTTTTTAAGGACTGTTTATGTAAGTTATGAAGTGCTTTTACTAGCTGAGAAACATTACTGGTGCTCCCAGTAATATAGAGTGCACAGACCAAGAGCAAGTGATTGTTAGATTTACTTCCTCTTGTCATTTCTAATGAGTAGAGCCTTCAGCACCTTAATGACACAGGGTCTCTCAATCGGTCACTCCCATAAAAACGCACAGTTGATTTGTGAGGGAACTAAACCAATCCCTATATTGCTTAGGTAGATCAAGGAAAACATTATCATGCCCCCAATAATTTATTTTGGTTTACACCTAACATGATAGGTTCATGGTTTAATTTAGCTAGAGCAGTATTTACACTTCCATCCAAAAAGTTGTCCTCCACACCTTGACTTTTTATGCTGCATCGTGTATATATATTAAAAGGATTTGTCAGAATAGAATCTGTTGTTCACATTAGTCACAGAAGACACATTCACATTATTACTAGACACATGCATTAGACATTCACAAAACAAACTATACATAAAGTTATTTTATTTTTGAAAACTGTCCAAAAGATACAAACTTTAATAGTTCATACACTACTAAATACAAAGTCCTGAAGAATCGAATTATCCCCCACCCCCATTCCAATTTCCATCTTTGGGTTGTTTCCTTGCCTACCCTTTCCCTTTCCACATGCAGTCCTAGACTGTTTTTTGGCCTTTGATACTGTGGGGTTGTTTGTGCCACCCATTGTCTCTGCGGGTTGGAAAATTAAAAGAGAATTTACGAGTGCCCTCCAGTCAAGGGGTACAGCAGCCGGCCCGGGCATTGTTAGGGGAGCTGCAAGAGTAGGGATTTACAGCTTTGCAATCAGGCAGAGTTCGTGTTCTAAAGCAGAGGCCTGCTCTTTTAAGAAGAGCAATAAACCCAGCCAAATGCTACCACTTACTCTAAGTAATTAAAACAAGCTGGTTCAGAAACAGACCTTTAACTACCCGAGTGTGTGGGTTAGATTTAATGCTCGCACAGGCCTCGTCTTGCCTTGGGTTGCTTCAGGGGTGCTGTAACTATTGACAGATCCTAACTAACATACATATCACTGTCCAGCGGGTCAGTCCTGCCCACTGCTTTAAGCTGAGACTTCCCATGGGACTATGGTGCTCTCTTGCATGGTGCTTTCTTATACTGGAATTTTTTTTTTCAAAAATAATTCACAGGTGAACATTATTTTGATAAGTATGTAATCAAATTGAAATAACAGTTGTACTATTTAATGAATAGGAACACACAAATGGAAAGTCAGCTATGTTCAAACCTGGTGTGTTCATATGAGAACTTCTGTTTGCATGGTCAGTGCAACACACTCCATAGAAGAAGAATAGAGATATTTAAGAGATTTTGTTGTGATTTTAATTTTCAGGCTTTGGAAGGATCAATGTTATTTAAAGAGATACTCCACTCTTTTTTGGGGGGAAATAGGCTCATTTTACAAGTCCCTCAGAGTTGAACAGTTGAGTTTTAACATTTTCAAATCCATTTAGCCGATTTTCTGATATTTAGAAGAATATCGGTAACCAGACAGTTTCTGGTCTCATTGACTTCCATAGTAGGAAAAAAACCATATGGAAGTCAATGAGACCAGAAACTGTCTGGTTATTCTTCTAAATATCAAAAAATCATCTGAATACATTAGAAAATGGTAAAACCCTACTGTTTAACTCTGGGGGAGTGGTAAAATGAGGCTATTTCCAAAAAAAGTGGAGTATCCCTTTATGAAGACTCGAAATAGGAATCAGCATCGTTCAAATACTTCCTCTCAATATGAATTCCTCATAATTGCTTTGAATAACTGTAATTCTAACACTAAACTAATAGTGAATGAAAGAAAAAAATGTGAAAGAGAGAGAGAGAGGGGGAGTAAAATTAGAATTTGAAAAATGATATGCCCATTACCAGGATGATCAGTTTGGGAGACAAAAATGACCACTTGTTCTGTAGTGTGCAGGTATTTCCTGGGCTTTCTACACTGTTGAAGAGACTATAAAGAGTTTGAAATGATTAAACTTTGTTTTGACCCTGTAGTTAAATGCATGTGCTTGTCCATTATGGCCAACCCACCATCGAGAATAATGGGCATTTTTCAGAAGAGCCAGGGAGTCAAACCATGCACTATGTGAAAAGGAGTGTTAAGAGGCTGGAGATCTGTGTAATTAAATAAAACCCAACTGTTTTAGTGTGTACTTTAGAATGAAACCCTGGAATACATGGTTTTAAATACGCTGTGGGGCTACACCAATGTGCTTATGTTTGACAGCGCTAAAAGGGCTGTTTAATGCTTACGTTTAATAGCTTGTTCACAACACAGGGACTGAACCTCTGTGCTCCTGCCCTGTGCCGCCACCACAGCCGTAACATTGCCTATATTTAAAGGGTTAGGTCACCCAGAAATTAGAATTCTGTCAGTAATTAATCACCTTTCATTTGTTTTCCAGAGACGGACGAAAGTCTTACTGGTTTGGAACGACATGAGGGTAATTAATGACAGAATTTCCATTTTTTAGTGAAGTATCCCTTTAATGAAATTACTAGATGTCAATAATTATTAAATGTCATCTCCCTCGACTCTCCAAAAACGTACACGGTAAAAAATAAAACCGTAATTTTTTAGGTAAAAAAATAAATTTACCGTTAAAAATACGGTAGGAATGTTTATGATTTTACAGACTTAACTTAAAATTGTCAGTAATAAACCGTTTCATTTTCTGATAAAAAGATGATTTACCAACATTTTGATAAATTGATATCCGTTTTGTTCCATTGTAATACACTGACAACTAACTTCATACTAATATGTAGAAGCTGCACAGTGTCATTCACACAAAAGTTAAACACCATCATGGTAACACACATGGAATTAAAAAAATACAATAAACATTAAATTTAACAACATTAAATGTAACATAAAACCCTAACGTACATAACTGGTTAGAAAAAAAAAAACTAAAAGAAAACTATGAGGAACCATTGTTATTTCAACAGAAACACATTAATTGTGACGTGTCACACAGGGAATTTTTGGGAATTTTTCACAGTAAATTATACAATGAGTTCTTTTTTACTTTCAAAAACTGTACATTTAACAGTATTTTACAGTAAAATATAATATAAAAATAAAATATCACAGTTATTTAAAGTATATAATATGGGAACTTTCTGTTATCCAATTAACAGTTTTGCACTGTAGCATTTTTATCATCGATCACGATTAAATCACGATTATTTTTTACAGTGTAATGATTTATGAACTACTGATTTATGATATTTATCATTTATGATGGATGCATTTACTAGCATGTTTTGATAATAATAATTGTATATACACAAAATGATTTGAAAAAAATCTACAAGGAAATACACACTTTGGTTTCATTTGTTTAAATCATTTTTGTGTACGTACATTATTATCAAGGTTTTTGGGGAGACGAGGCACATGACATTTTTTAAAGCCTGCGCTAACCTTGTCCTATCATAAAAAGCTCAAAATCTGATATAACAACCTTGATGCCCATTTATGAGAGTCTGCTGCATCATTACTGTGACATCATTTCCTGTTTTATTTACATTACCGTTCAAGAAATAAGTTATTTTATTCTGCAGGAATGCATTAAATGAATCTAAAATGATGAGAATGATTTATGAAATATCATGTGACACTGAAGACTAGAGTAATGATGCAGTACATTTTGCTTTGTTATAGGAATAAATTACATTTTGAAATATATTCAGATGGAAAAGTTATTTTTAATTGGAATAATATTTCACAGTATGACAACACTATATTTTTGATCAAATACATGACCTGGTAAGCATAGGAAACTTCATTTAAAAACATTTAACATTACTTTTGAACATTTGTGTATTTAAAAAAATAAATTTTAACCACATAGCTTTTATTTGGTGGATTGAATGTTTTTCAAATATTATTGGTAATGAAGTTTTGTTGAAAACTGTGAATTGAAAGTAGAAGAAGTGCTGAAGGTTTTCTTTTAAAAAAAAAGAGAATTTTTTTAGGACAGTTGTATCGTCATAAAAGATGTATATTCAAATCTTTATGTACAAGTTAATTTTTTCTTAAATGATGCAGACAAAAATGAGCATCATGTTACTGACCCATAGGAGAGACAATTAATTTAAAAAAAAAAACAAATGACATAAGTCTCTCAATAAGGTCTTTACACGCTTACATGTGTTTCTACTAATTATCTTTATTAGCACTTGTTAAAGGACTGGATGCTTGTTTTATAGATAATGTCTCTGTCTGGAGTGTTGACGCGCTGATGTCTCTCTTGCCTCGGGCATATATATCCATTAAGCACCCTCATTGTTTACAACCTACCAATCCGCTGGCTTCATTTCCCGTTTGTCCCTCCTTCTGGAAAAAAGAGAGATAGCAAAAACCTCAGACTGCCTGATATCCTCACTGAGATCCGAACACCCCTGACCCTGGCTCTATTTTCTCTAGGCATGTGAGCATGCGTGTAATTTTCACCCTGCTGTCCTAGACGAAACTGCCCCTCTGGAGTCTGGGATAATGGTGATCAGTCTTTCCCCCGGTTGCACTGCGGGCAGCCCTTCCAGCACTGATAGTGAAAGAAAGAGCGGCTCGTGCGCATGTGGAGAGAACCTCGACCCCCCACGTAAATGAACAAATACAGCCACAGGCAGAAAGACATTAATCCATAAATGCAGACACGTATCGAAACGAGCGATGTATTGCAGGTTATTGCATATATAGTGATTATATGGCAGGAACGGGGTGTAAAATGGTCTGTACGATTATGCATTATGAAAAGAAAAGAGTACCCTCTGGTTGTGTCGTTGCTCTTGGTCAGCTGACAAAACTCAGTCCATCAGTGTGGATGTGAGAGCACAGAACAGCATGGATCAATTTCTGTTCTTGTTCAAATGTGTCCCTAAATGCCACCAGTAGTTACGGCAGAGGACCACATACGTTGCGCCTAATCCATTCCATGATTTATCGGCATATGCAGGCTATTAATGTTCTCTGTGGAGAACGCTGCAGAGACACCCAGACTCTGGCTGTTCTGGTGGTTGGAGCAAATCTGTTTAGGATTATAAAAATACTGGTGCGGGAGACATCGAACCGTCCAAAATCCCAGCAATGGTAGAGAAACCCCAAACAGCTGTTTGCAGGATTTGTTGACATTTCTCTGCTTTGCATATTCGCTGCTTGTTCCAGTCGGTGACTTTATACGCTTCGTGATGTTTGCTGCTGTTTGGGATTTGAGTGTAGTTTCTTCAGAGAAGTCCATGTTTGTTTTTAACACCATCGCAAATGTATCCGTTGATGAACTACGTTTTTTTTTTTTTAAATTTTTTTTACTGTATTGTTTGCATTTTTAATCTATATTCCTGTTGTAAACTATCTATTAGAGCCAGACCGATTTATCGACCGGCCGATATTATCGGCCGATATTAGGCATTTTCCAAACTATCGGTATCGGTAGTTATAATGGCCGATAAATTAATAT